>JADLZN010008321.1:0-202624 GCA_018155175.1 Sinocyclocheilus anophthalmus | reverse complement strand
TGTGTGTGTGTGTGTGTGTGTTTACTGTAAGTTAAGTTGTGATTGGTTGACGTCCTAATCTTTGTGTTCAGGGAAAGTGGATTTGCTGGAAGAGGTCACATGTTTCTCTGGCAGTAACAAGGGCAGCAACTCCGAGGTCCAGTCGCTGAGCTCCTTTCAGTCTGATTCCTGTGATGATAACGGTAAGTGTGTGTGTTTACTGTTGCTCCTGCTCATCGTGAAAGGATAAAACAACATGCATCTTTCTTCAGGACTCTTCATGCAGTCATCCTCATCGCCAACTTGTAAATTTAGTAAAAAAAAAAAATTATGAGATGGATGTGAGAGGTGTGTGTTTGTGTGTGTGTTGCTGCTTTCAAGTCCCTGACCTGATACTCTTTTTCACAAACTATAATATAGCAAGGTTTACAATTGATTCTTCGTTTTTGCTCATTTATTAACCATCATTTAATAACTTAGTATCGAACTTACACTTCGTAAATTGTCTCAAAGCGTTTGAGTTATGAGACATGAATGAATCAGGCTAGATTTATTGCTTTATCAACAGGACAGAATGTAAACAATCAAATTCTGTAATCAACAGTCACTGTTATGATTTATAATAATAAATACCCATTTTTAAAGGTCCACCGATTTTAATATATATATAATTATTATTATTACTACTGATACAGATAAAGATTTTTTTGTTTATATTTAACTGTCCTAATAGCATATGCCAAATTGTTCTTATACTTTAATATACTTTAATTATTGCTTTAAACTGTTCATGACATCAAGAATCATAAAAATAAACTGACCATTAGACGATGTCATGATATGTAATATATTAATTGTATAAAAAAATTCGAAAATTATGTCTTATATATAATAAATTAAATATGAACATACTCCCCTTGAAACATAATGACGATTATTTTAAAGTCATACAAACTTGATTTGAGTATTGCTTAAACGTTGGCTAACCACACTAAATCATTATACCCCCTTGAAATTAAAAAACCTGTAAAGAATTAAGAATATAGTATTAAAAAGTCAAATGTATTCATTTCATAATAATAAATGTACAATTCTTAAACTCATCACTTAGGCGGCTGACTGTTATTTAAATAGTTAATTAAATTAAAATATATAATTTATGCAAACATTACCATTTTAAATCCTGTTGAACACACATGTATTGTAGGATGCTATGCTTTAGAAACTCACCAGAAGACATTTATCGGATGACCTTGTATTAAACAATTAGCTGGTTAAGTAGAAAAGTGGGTGAAATATCAGTAAAACATACTGTCCCTCTAAACCCGTCCTTCTTCTTCCATTATTTCTTTATTGACTATTTAATATCACAAGTTTAGTGACTTAATTTACACTCACGCATAAAATTGGGAAAAGATTTGTGTGTTTGTGTGCGTGCGTGCATGTGTGTGTGTGTGTTGATCACATCATCACCATCTCTTCTCAGATTCGCTGGAATGATGTCATGCTTGCCTTTCATTGGTCACATCTAATTTCATCCGCAGCCAATCAGGCCACAGAAGCTTCTGCAGTGGACCAACAGTGTTATGGATATTGTGGAGTTGATTCTTCTGTTTGATTGGTCTGTGGCTCAGTTTGGTTCTATGTGCGTGCAGTGTTTGTGTGTGTGTGTGTGAGCGAGTGTGAACGTGCGTGTGAATGTTTCTGACTGGTCTTCATTGCTTTCTCTTTCCAAGCTTCCATAGTGACGGTAATTCGGCTGGTCAATGATGCAGTCGACACGATTGAGAATGAAGGTACTCTTTCTCACCGCTGGACTCTGAAGCATCTTCCTTAAAAGTGCTTGAAGACTCATGCACTAACCTTTATAAACATAGCTGAAACACACTCTCTCTTTCTTTCTCTATTTTTTTGTTGTTTACACACATACACATTTACTTAGAAGTATATATGTGGACCATAGACTTTAATTAGGGCTGGCACTCAATTAAATAATTAATCACATTGTATGCAGATTAATAATTTGAAGTATTCATGATTAATTGAATATCAATATTTGATATGAAAAGCCCTCAAGTAAAGATAATTTAATTTTATCACCATTTCACATGAATATGTATTTTTTTATATATAGAATTACATTTTTTAATAAGCATCCAAAAAAATTAGTTTAATATAAAGATTAGTATGATTGCAAACCCTGTCCCTTAAAAGAAAACTTTTGGAACTTTTAGTTTGCAGTCATTATAATTTTATTTTTTATAATTTTTATTGCTGAATTGTGGGGGTTTTTTTCAGTCGACTGCTTTCTCAAAGGGTTTTGTCAGATTTAGCTTTGTTCTTCTCATTTCTTCCCCAAACTATAGTTAAGTACACTACAAAAGTACCTTTACGTATTAATACTGTGTGTGGTGTGTGGTGTGTGTGTGTGTGTGTGTGTGCTGTGGTGTGTGTGTGGTTTTGTGTGTGTGTGTGTGTGTGTGTTTGTGTACCTGTTTTTCTATTCTGGTGGGGACTTAAACCTGAATACACAGACTCATGGGAACTCGTGTCACAGTGGGGACCTAAATTGAAGTCCTCATGGGGAAACAAGCTTATAAATCATACAGAATGAAGTTTTTTGAAAATCTAAATATGCAGAAAGTTTCCTGTAAGGGGTATGTTTAGGTGTAGTGTTGGTGTAGGGCAATAGAATATATGTTCTGTACAGTAGAAAAACCATTACGCCTATGTAGCGTTCCCCACAAATAGCTACCAGCGTGTGTGTGTGGGTGTGTGTGTGTGGTGTGTGTGTTGTGTGTTTGTGTGTGTGTTTGTGTGTGGGTGTGCGTGTGTGTGTTTCAGCATACTCATGAAAACACGTTACCCCCAGTCCCAGCAATATGATCCAGCCAACACACACGAGTCCCTTCTCAAATTATTTTCGCTGACGAACACACACCTACAAACACTTCCCCAGATCATGTATTACCCAGAACGGAAGAGCACACATCTTGCAAACACACACGTTTGAAGTTGTTAAAAAAAAGAAGCTTTTCAAGTGTATCTTCAAAGCTAGACATGCTGAAGTAATGTAGGCTGATGAGCTTGTTTGAGCTTTTCCACTTTGATTTAGAGGTTATAAATTTCACAAACTTCTGCATCTCAAAACTAGTTTATATTTACATATTTTTTAAACCAATTCATATTGTCAAGAGGCGGATTGTTTCTTTTAAAGGGGTCCTATTATCCTCTTTTACAAAGTCTTGATTTTGTTTTGGGGGTGTACTAAAACAGGTTCTCATACTAGGTTGTTCGAAAAACAATTTTTTTTTTCACATATTTTACATTATTACAACTCCTCTCTCCCCAGTCTGGCATGAACGGCTCGAATAGTTCCTGTATCAAATGAAGGCCCGCCTTCTGAAATACGAAAGTGCTGTGATTGGTTAGCTGGGCCAGTGTGTGTGTGTTGTGATTGGTTAGCTGTGCCAGTGTTTGTTGTTTGATTGGTTGGCTGGGCCAGTGTGTGTTGTAATTGGTTAGCTGGTGCCAGTGTTTGTGATTGGTTAGCTGGGCCAGTGTGTGTTGTGATTGTTTAGCTGGGCCAGTGTGTGTTGTGATTTGTTAGCTGGGCCAGTGTGTGCTGTGATTGGTTTGGTGGGCCAGTGTGTGCTGTGATTGGTTGGCGGGGCCAGTGTGTGTTGTGATTGGTTAGCTGGGCCAGTGTGTGTTGTGATTGGTTAGCTGTGCCAGTGTTTGTTGTGATTGGTTAGCTGGGCCATTGTGTTTTGTGATTGGTTAGCTGGGCCAGTGTGTTTTGTGATTGGTTAGCTGGGCCAGTGTGTTTTGTGATTGGTTAGCTGGGCCAGTGCGTGTTGTGATTTGGTTGGCTGGTCCGTGTGTTTTGTGAGTGTTAGCTGGCCAGTGTGTGGTGTGATTGGTTGGCTGGGCCAGTGTGTGTTGTGATTGGTTAGCTGGGCCGGTGTGTGTTGTGATTGGTTAGCTGTGCCAGTGTTTGTTGTGATTGGTTAGCTGGGCCATTGTGTTTTGTGATTGGTTAGCTGGGCCAGTGTGCCAGTGTGTGTTGTGATTGGCAGCACTCGGCGCCTGGTCGGGGAATGTCATGCCCCTTACCATAGCCGCCTGCGAGCTTCAGTGTAAATATTGCGTCAATATCAAATAAATTTGAGTGTGATTTAAACTCGGATGATTGTAACCACTTTAAGTTCTTCTGCCTTGGGAAAGCTAGCGTGTTTTCCGACATAGTGATAACACTCGTTGCATTTTCTAGTGCAGCTCAACCAGGTCTCGTGACTCTCGTCTCAGTGTTCGGTATTTGTGAGATCACAAATCCCGGAAAATATGCGTTGTAGTCCAAACAAGTCGTTTGTTGTAGTTTTTGAAAGTGATTTCTGTTAAATAAAATATCTCCTTTTGAAGTGACTTTTGTAACTTTGCAGATCTTTTTTATGCTCAAACAGCAACATTACAGACTAAATAAAGTTGAAAAAGTGAAAAAGCATAATAGGACCCCTTTAAGGTTCATGGAGTTTTTTTTTGTTGTTTGGTTGTTTCATTGGCCGATACAAAGATTAGCATTAGCATTACTGCTCATTTCCTGAGGTGTAATTTGCAGTATTATTTATATACTGTTCTATTATTTATTAATATTTTGAATTAGATTTAATTCGCGTTAATTTATTGCTGTTTTAAATTTACTTTTTGTATTGTATGTGCTTTTGTTGTTTTTATATATTTTTTTACATATAGATATAGCTTTAATTCTATGTTTTAGTCATTTTAGTATTGGAAAAATATTTAAAAACTTAATTAATGTAATCTTTTAATTTTATTTTAGCTTATGTTTTTTTATGAGTTTTTACATGTTCTTATAGTTTTTAGTTGCACAGTAACAACACCGCTTTAAAGTGGACAAAAATACTTATGGCACCTTTAAAACCAGCTCACAATGACCTATTATATACCTAGTGCTGATGAAACTATTTTTAGTATAAACAATTTTTTATGCATAAGCTAGGTTTATGCAGTCATTTTCAGCTAACTAGCTTATATTTTGTGTCTGAGGTCTTTTTTCTGTTGTATTAGTTAAGGATTGCTTTACATATGTTTTAGTGTATATACGGTACATAATCTGTAAACTGATACTATATTCATATTTAGTCCAGGTTTTGTTCTAACGTGTAGAACAAAGATGTAAATCAAATTTTTTTGAATGTGTGTGTGTGCGCTTGATTTTCTTAGTAATGGACTACAGACTCTCACTTACTTTTCTTTGTTCACATTTAAATGACATTTGAGTCGTGAGCTTAATCACAGTCAATCAAACTGATGAAGATCAAACATGAGCACTTTAATAAGCTGGGAAGAAATGTACACATTTTTACAGCACCATTCTCTCTCTTTCTGTTTTCACTCTCTCTTATCCCTTACAAATATTGGCCGTGGTATTCATAATTTCCCTAATAAACTAGTTACTGCAGTTTTTGCTACTTAAAACTAAAATAATTTATTTAATAATAACAATAAACCACCTAAGCAGCTTTTTTAAATATTTCTATTTAGCTTTATATTTTTTAGTTTTAGTAATTCACGCTAAAAATAAACCATGTTTAATTTTTAGTTTTAGTAATTTTGTGTTTTGTGCTTTTGTTGTTTTTTGCTTTATTATTTCTTTATAGCTTTAATTTATATTTATTTAATTTTTTGTAATTTAAACTAAAAGAACTCATTTTAGTTTAGTAATTTTATGTGCTTTTGTCATTATTATTATTATTATTAATATTTCTAATGTAACTTTAATTATTTTTTTTTAATTTACTGTTCGTTTGGGTAACGGATGCACCAGTATATCACGAAACACACAGAAAATACAAATGATAGTGTTTTTCACTGAGATAAATGTCAAGTTCGATTTCAAAAACATATCTACATGCAATGATAGTGCATTTGAATATGGTATTTGTACACAAACACACGGTTAGGATGGGTTTGGTGCTGACCCACAAATCTGTCTCTTTCTCTTTCTCTGTCTTCCTGCTTCATTTCTGCCGGCCAGTGTCCGTTATGGATCAAGGTCAAAACTTCAACAGAGGTGATTCACGTTCTCTCTCTCCTTCTGCTTTGTTCAGCTAAATCTCCCAGAGTTCTTGCCCTCCTTCCTTTCCAGACTTTGTTCTCTGTCTATTCCTCCCTCTCTCGCTCTCCCTTTCCGTATTGCTGACAAACTGAGCTATTGCCCTTCTGGGAAATGTCACATCAGCCACGCGCATGCTCGTTTGTCTACACACACACACCCACACACACCACCCACACACAGAGTAACCTCAGTCCTCCGTCACCCCTTTTCCTCTCTTTCTCGTCTGTCTCTTCCCCCGCAGTGCTTCCATTGCTGACTTTGTGTTTTTCTTTTGTTTGATATTGATGTTTTCTGATAGCGAGGATTAGGCCTGTGTACAGTGTGTGTGTTCGTGTGCGTGTGTGTCCCTGCGCTTCTGTGTTTTCATGCATCGCTGCATGCAGTCCTCACTCTCGTTTTTTTTGATGAATGCGTTTCGCTTGTGTCAACAATGCGTCACTGACCTCTGAATCTTGACCTCTTGTCCTGGCTGCGTCTTCGATCACCTTGCAGGCATGTCCACTCACTACGGCAAGACCTGCATGTGGAGATGTTCAGTGTAATGCTTCTGTCCCAAATACCCCAAAAAATCAAATGGATCACAAATGGGCACCCGAGACTCATTTGAAAAACGTGCCTGTGGCGACATTTCAGCAAAATAATATTATTTGCTTCCTAGCAGTGTCCCAAAACACTTCAAAGTGAAATATCCAGGATTACACTAAAATCAATCAATTTCATTCAAGTTCTCGGTTATTAATTTCATCCAAAACAGATTAACCTTGAATGTGGTCATATTTCATTACAGATGTGGTTTGGTTGTATGAATTGAGCAGTTTTCGGAAATTAAATGTCCACTTATATTTTAGCATTGAGATACTATTAAGTTTTTATTAACATTTTAGTAACAGATTTTTTAATCTTTTTTTTTTATATTTTCTGTTTTCATTTGATTTAGTTTTATTTATTTTGCTTTGTGCTTATTTTTATTCTTATTCATTTTTATTTCATTTTTCGTTGTATATTAGCATATAAGTAATTTCAACTAAAAGAAATCAAATTTATATATACATCTATATATAGAATCTATTATATAAACCTTATTTGCCAAGGCAAAATTTCTATATATCGAGTAAAAAACATGCTTTTTTCTGGTTTTAGGTTAAATGTAACAAATCCTTGATCATGCCATAAACATAACCGATAGTGTTAACAAAACCAAACGTGAGATAAAACGCATTTGCTGAAGCAACCATGCCATTTCAGCTTGCTTCTACAAGTCTTTGCATAATCACAAAAATATTTAAAGTAGAAAGACTGAAATACTATTTTCTTGTAAAATACACTCTTAATAATTTTTTATATATTTACACCATCACAAAAAAATGGTTTTATTGTGTAGTTTACAAATCATCCACTATGGTAAAAGTATTTTGAGGTCATAACATAGCCCTTTATTAATCAGTATCTTACTGGTAATCATATTTGTGTTAACTTAAAAAAAAAAGTTGTTGGTGTTTTACCGCCACTAGTGCTCATTTCAGCTGGAAACAGCAGTGAATTATATGTATACATAGAGATAATAAATTTTTTGGCGTTTTGGAAAGCTTTAATTAGAGGCACGTTTTTTCCAATGAGCTTAGGCTGCGAATGGGACGCTCTACAGTCTCAACAAATGCACCATTTGGGACAGGGCCAATGTCTAACCTGTTAAACCTCCCTTCAGAATGACCAAGCATGCAACCCTACATGATTACGCACCTAACGAAGGATCCCCTTAGTTGTTTGCCCACTCGATGTTTACTAACTTCCTGTTTCCTGTTTCTCCAGCATACCACTGGGACACTTCCGATTGGCTGCCAAGTATACGCCTACCTGACATCGAGGAGGTCCCCACCTATGAGACGGGCGAAGTGGGCGTGGCCTTAGAATCCGACTATTACCTCGGTGGATTCGATATCGACAGCGACTACTCACCACCTCAGGAGGAGGAGTTTATGTCCCAGGACCAGCTGCCCCCGCCCCTTCCCACCGAGGAATATGACACCTCACCCGCCAATCAACCCGTGTCTAGAGAGAGCACTCTGAGCGGGGACCGCAAGCCCCGCCCACACTTCCACCCCAGCCAATACCTGCCCCCGCATCAGCTGCCACTCGGCTCTACGGGGGAGGAGTTTAGCACTTTTACAGGCAGGGAGGCGCGCCTGTCCATCAATGCCTCCTCTGCCTCTGACGTTTCCTCCGCGCCCTGCGGGTTCGAAGACTCTGAGACAGGAGGAAGTTTGGATAGTTTGGAGGACTCACACATGCACCCACATACGCAGCAGACTGAGGTCTGATATGCCACCAGGAACTGCAGACGCAGTTAGTGATGTTCACAGGACGTGTTTTCCCACATAAAAGACACTAAACTCTTGCATCTGTCAGATGCAGCAGATTCAGTCTGAGGACTGCTGACGCCGCAGACAGACTCTTAGCGCTGCCCTTCTGCATGAGCAGCTGAAATATAAAAGCACAGGAAGTGTCTGGAAGTGATGTCATGGGTGGGGCCCATGCAATTAAAGCAACAAGAAGCGCCATAGCGAACAAAGACCAATGATCTGTAGATGTGTTTTCAGAAATCACCTGGTGCATTTCATTGTTCCTTCCAGTTCCTGATTTGTTTGGTGCTCCCCTTTGTGTGGTTGAAATCTGGATCTGTTCTAAAACCTAGTGAGCCTACCTAGATGATATTATGCTGCCTTCTAAAATACAAATTGTGAGTTTAAATAATTTTATATTTGGAATTTCACAAAATAAAATCCTTTCTAATTACATTTTTTTAATTATTAATGCAAAAACAAAACTTGAAATGACTTACAGTACAATAAACAACATCCTAATAGTAATAGCCAACCAAAATTAAAATTGGAAATTTAAAAAAATAAAATTTAATACAACACCATACAGTTTTGTTCAAATTCTGAGTTTAAATGTTTTTATTTGGAATTCCACAAAGTCAAATCTTTTGTAATTACACTGTAACTACACAATTTTTTTATGCAAAAACAAAACTTATTACATACAGTAAAGAATGAAAATAAATAATATAGAATACCAAATCTATAGAAAACTTGGAAGTGTAAAAAAAAAACTGAGTAAATACATTTGTTTTGTTTAAATTCTGTTTAAACATTTTTATTTAGATTTTTATAAAGTAAAATCCTTTGTACTTGTGCTTTTTAAATTATTTATGCAAAAACAAAACTTATAATTACATACAATAAAGAATGAAAATAAGCAATAGACTAATAGTAATACCAAACCTAAATTAAAATGAGAAATTAATAAAAAATACAGCGTAAATAAGGTAGCTTCGACATATACATCCCTGAATTCTTTGTAAAAAAAATAAATAAATAAAAACTGATTCAAGATGATAGACAAGTCGAGCATGTCGACTATAAATATATTTCATTCAGTACTGGAAAATATCAATAAAAGTTGTTAAATATCATTTAAAAATTACGCAATATTTGTGTCTATTGACACATATTTTTATTTGTGGTTGGCATCAAACTCTGCTGATATCAATTGTGACTCGAGACTCACATGAAGAAAAAAATACAGCTAAACCAGCCTTAGTGGGTTTGCCGGTCTTAGCTGGTTTAAACTGGTTTAACTGTTCTCCTAGCAAGCATACACTCTTAAAAATAAAGGTGCTTCACGATGCCATAGAAGAACCTTTTTGGTCTAAATGGTTCCATAAAGAACCTTTAACATCTGAAGAAGCTTTCTGTTTCACAAAAGGTTCTTTGTGTTGAAAGAAGGTTCTTCAGATTATAAAACGGTAATAAAGAGATGGTTCTTTAAAGAACCTTTGACTTAATGGTTATTTGTGGAACCGAAAATGGTTCTTCTATGGCATTACTGTGAAAACCCTCTTTTGTAACCTTTATTTTTAAGAGTGTATGTTTAGCTACTGTTTCCCAAATGTCCAAACCTCCTTTAAAACAATCAAAAAAGTCCAGCTTGGCCACCTTCGGCTGGTTTCAGCAGGGGTGCGCTTTGCATCAAGCTGGGCAGTTGAGTTGCTTTCTTTGTAGATTGTTCCGAATCACTCACTTATGAGGGTCCATTTTAGTTTGGATGCCACCTTAGAAGGCAGCTCATTAGGTTTTGGAACAGATCCGGCCTGTGTGCACAGGTGGACATGAATATGAAACCGTTTTCTATAAACAGTCAAAAAGCACACGAGTCTTCTGTATATTCCCAAATTGTATTAACCTATTTTTTTTTATTTTTTTTTTAAATGCATTGACTTTTTTGCACTAAAACGATAGACAGATATGTTCAGATTTACAGTGGCCCTGTCTAAAATAATCCTGTCATGTCACATTTAAGGCCCTGGATTGGTAGCAGCGTTGTCTTTTGTGTGAAGCATTAGTGGGATCCTGAATAGCACTATTTTTCAAGCCGATCATTTTAGACGAGCGTTTTAATGGAACGTGGGCAACTCTCTTCTGTAACTTACGTCTCCCCTTTTTTGTCTTGTGAAAAAAAAAAATCACAATTATATATCAGAAAGCCATAAGCAGAAGATCGTCATTAACGTTTGTGTGTTCACAGGCACTTACAATGCAAGAATGACACATGCCTGTAGCATGCAGTCCAAAAAAAGACTCCTTCGGTTCTGAACCGAACCCAAACCAGAGAAAGGAGAGGAATGAGAGAGCGAAGCAATAACGGCAAGTCAGAAAGAGGGAAATGCCAAGTCCTGAAACAGAATAAAAGATGCAGGCGAAAGAAAATGTAAAGAAAGTGAAAATCAATAAAATATTAATCAAAATGAGAACAAGGGAGAAAGA
This sequence comes from Sinocyclocheilus anophthalmus, assembly GCA_018155175.1. Taxonomy (NCBI): domain Eukaryota; kingdom Metazoa; phylum Chordata; class Actinopteri; order Cypriniformes; family Cyprinidae; genus Sinocyclocheilus; species Sinocyclocheilus anophthalmus. The sequence goes on along the minus strand of JADLZN010008321.1, from coordinate 191,680 downwards.
AAGAGAGAGAGGCATGATACTGTGGACCAACTTCGGATTGGAAAGGCGTTTTGGCCTGAAGGGAACAGGATTGAGACGCTTGGCGTGAGCTGATTTCAGAGCTTGCACTGTCATTTTCAATGCCATTGGGCGGATTGTTTTTTGTAAAAGCTGTAATTTTGACGTTAAGTGTTGTACAGTGTATATAAGGAAGTTGTTCAAATGCAGATTTTGTAGATATTGAACTGCAATCATGGAAGGGTTTGTGCATCCTATGAGTATTTGGCGTGGGCGAAAAGGACAAACACAAACTCGCGTACTTTTGCTGACATTATTAACAGACGTGCGCATCTTTTTTTGCGGCTGTTTTTCACCGCCCATCTTTTTTAATTGTGTTTTTATTTCTATTTCACTGTGCTTATATTATAGAAAAGGGAATTACTCTGCTCCTGATGGATTTTTATTAATGATTTAATTTCGCCTTTGATTCATATTGTTCTTTTGACTGTGTAAAACAGTATTAAAACATGCTTGTTTATACATGTAAACATGCTTTCTTCACTCCTGCTTTTTTTTTAGTTTGTTTTGTTGTTTTTTTATTTTATCAATGCTAAAATAAAATAAAAAAAATATTGATCAAAGTCATTATCACGTCGAAGTTCGTAAGTAATTTTTTTGAAAGGCAACATGAAATCAAAATGAACTCATCTTCGTTATCATTAGGTAATGTTTCATTGTTAGTTCATGTTAGCTCAGGTCCATTAAATTATATTAACAGGTACAAGTTTTGATTTTAATAATGCATTAGTTGAGATTAATAAATGCTTTAGAATTATTTTTCATAGTTAGTTGATGTTAACAAGTGGAGCCTTACTGTGAAGTGTTACCAAAAAATATTCTTAAAAATGAACTTAACAGTAACACTTTGCAATAAGGTCCCATTAGTTAACGTTAGTTAACTAACAATTATCATTACATTTATTAATCGTTGTTAACATTAGTTAATAAAATACAACTTTTCATTGTTGGTTCATGTCAGCTCAGGTACATTAAATAATATTAACAGATGCAACTTTCGATTGTAATGTATTAGTAAATGTTGAAATTAACAATAAATTTAGATTGCAATCTAAAATTTAAATAAAGATTTCATATTAATTAATGCTTTAGAAGTAGGTTTCATTGTTCATGTTAACTAGCGTAATTAATGTTAACAAATGGAAACTTGTAGTGTGTTACCATATTAGCTAATAATATAGTAGTCTAGTGTTTCCACTTTTTATGATCTAGTCAAATTCTATTTGATAAAATTAAATTATTTCCAGTTGAATATGGAAATGCTTCCTGTTATGGAAGGTAAATGTTGTTTCATGTTGTCTTAACACCTAAAAGCATTGCAAATGTCATATGTTGTGTAATAATTTTTATGTTTTGACTAGAACACACACTAAAAAAATCTTGTTTTGAAGATGAACACTTACCTGGCGAGCGCAATAACTCCCCTTCAGGGGCCTCGTTTATCAAATGTGTGTACGCACAGATTTGATCTTAGAGTGTGCGTACGCTAAAATCCACGGCAACATTCATATTTATAAAAACGGTCTTTGGCGTGGAAAAGTACTTACCGCCACGTCAGGGTCTGAGCAGGCGTACGAACTTTTCCTTGTGGCAAAGTCAGAGTACTGCAGCTATTTGAACATCTAAGCTGCAATAATAATAAAAGCGGTGTACGTGCAAGCACCGAATTCATCAAACAACAAAGATGCAGTCAGTGTGAGAGATTAATTGTGCAGTGTAGTCAGAGTTTTTGTTAAGGGGAATTTCTGCGAGATTAAACTGACCTTTTTAGTAGCCTAATGTCGAGAGTTCTTTACTCGCTTTATTCCATGTTTTTTTTTTATTACCGGTATTATTATTTTATTTTACAAGAGAACTTGCGAAGTCTTGATTTACTACTAATGTGTAAAATAGAAAAAAATGCATAAACGCATCTCCGACTGTTTTGTCTGTGTAGCCTAGGCTATAAGAATAGGCCTATGTCGTGCAATAACGGTTTTAATATATTCTATTCAATAACATTGTTAACTGCTTTTATTTATAACATCTGCTGCTTTGCTTCTGTGAAAATGAATAGAGACATCAGCCTTAAACTTTGTTTTTGTCATTTACATCAGTTATATTTGTATAAAATAGGCTACACTACAAATTTTTGTGTCAGTACATTAATGGCACATTTGAGCAGCATTAGTAAACTGTGTAAATATAAACAAATGCCAAATCACATGCAGGTTTTTTTTCAGACCGGAGACCATAATCGTGTAATAATTTATTTTATTATGATATAAAACATCAAATTTTTCTTTCAATAATGTTTTTTTAGTTTTTTTAAGTTTTGCAAGAATTTCCTGATACTAAACTGTTTATTAGTTGTCATAGCAAGTGATTTTAAAAGTTGGATGGCTCACTTTTTATAAGATGACAATTTTACTTGAATTCGTAGTTTCTTACTTGAAACCTAATTGTTTTATAATTACTACTGCTACTGTTATTATTATTATTTCTGTTGTTTCTAAAAGTAATAATTTTCATAATAGTCAATCGAAAAAATATAACCACACACACATTGTTTGCCCACAGAATAATTACACATTATTAAATAAAAAGCGTCCCAGCACGAACCTCTATCTCTGCCAGCAGGACCTCAATTTCAGACTCAGTTAAGTTTTTTTTCTTTGTGCTTGTCATTCTCAAGCACAGAAATTTGGATATTGGCGTGTGATCTTTTATATGGTAATGATATTAATTAGGGGGCGTTTACAAGGCGGAGATCTGACACCAGTCAGCTGCGCACAATTTCAAGATCATTTGCGATTTATAAATGTCACATCTGGAAGTACGTGAAATCTGGAAAAGTGTTTTCGTTTTCTCTGAATCGCACTTACGCACTTTTGAGAAATGATCTTAGAACAAATTTAGGACGGTTTATACCCAACATTTTATAAATGAGGCCCCAGGATCGATAGTAACTCGTCAGAGTCTTTCCAGAAGCGAGGAGAACGTATGCGGTTTGGTATTTAATCAGGTCTGTGTAAGTGTGTGTGGTTGGAGTGTAATCAGACTCTCACTTTGAGAAGCTTTAGAGGCTCATTATCTTCTCCACTGCTGTGGCTTTTGGAGTGGACAGGGTGCTTCGATTTCTTGTCCTCAATCTTTTTTTTTTGCCTTTGACTTTAAGGGCCTATTCAGCTGAACTGATGTACATGTCCTCTCTGAGACCTGAATAATTGGTGCTCTTTTAAACGGTGGCTCACCTCACGATCTTCTAATGAGAAAACCTCCCGATTAAACATGGTGGACATAGAACGGTGCAAAACTTCATGATTACTGCTCTAGTTTGATGACACGAGAGGTTCGATTCTGTTCCAAAATTAGCAGCTAAGAAAACAGAGATTTATTAAGCATTGTTGGGTCATGAAGCAAGCAGACTCATGGAAAATGTAATAATAGTGATAAATAGTTCATCAGATGGTCAAATTTGCTCACAAGCAATAGCGATGATCAATTAGTAAGTGAATGGGTCACCCTGTAATGAAAATGTACTCACCCTCAGGACAGCCAAGATGTAGATGAGTGTGTTTCTTCATCAGAACAGATGTGGAGAAATTTAGCTTTAGATCACTTGATCCTCTGCAGTGAATGGGTGCCGTCAGAATAAGAGTCCAAACAGCTGATAAATACATCACAATAGTCCACAAGTAATCCACACCACTCCAGTCCATCAGTTAACGTCCTGTAAAGTGAAAACCTGTCGGTTTGTAAGAACCAAATTCATCATTAAGGGGTTTAAACTTTAATACCATAATTTTTCTGGCAAAGGTTAAAATCCGAAGAACGCTCCCCAGTGAAAACATCCTTCCCCTGTTGTTTTCTCACATCAGATCCACCCACATATTTGTTTAGAGCTGTTTTAGACTGGTTTTGCTTGCAAACGGTGCTTGACCGGTGCATATTTCTCTCCTGATTCAGACGTGACGACTTTCACTGGAGAAAGCAATGTTATGTATAGAGGACTGTTTTAGCTGGAAGCAACGGTTTGGAGTTTTAAAAAATGCCTTCATAATGGATTTGTTTCTTACAAACATGCAGATTTTTGCTTCAAAAGATGTTAATTTTGTGGATTACTGTGATATTTTTTTCAGTTGGTTGGACTCTCATTCTGACGGCACCCATTCACTGCAGTTGAGCAAGTGATGAAATGCTACATTTATCTAAATCTGTTTAGATGAAGAAACAAACTCATCTACATCTCGGACGGCCTGAGGGCGAGTAAATTTTAATTTCTGGGTGAACTTTTTTTATTTTAGATTTTCATTTTTTTTTTTTTTAGACGGAATGGGTTTGTTGCAAAACACATTTTGGTCTGTTCTTCACACAAAGCTATCTTGAAATATAGAGCATGAGTCGTATGGACCATTTTTATGATTATTTTGTGGTGTTTTTTTGGAACTTTTTAAAGTTTAAAAGCAGTGTTGAAAAAGCTCTTGAAAGTCTTTTGTAGAATTAACATATTAAACTTACAGTACTGCCACCTAGTAAGCACTTACATATTGCCAAGAACGCAACATCTGGAAAGTACTGCATATTAGTATCCTATTTGCATGCAAAAATCAGATAAACACCTCAAGAGCCAATTCACGTACAGTTTAAATCATGAATGCCATGAAAACAGCTGCTGAATGTTGTTCTCACATACAACCGGGAACTTTTTACGAAGTATTGCAGATGGGCAGGCTAAAAGTTATAAATACAACGTACACTGTGTGCTTTCAGGATACTTTCAGCCCTTCTGCGTTTGCCTGAGAAGATATTTTCATTGAATTACCATAAACGCCTAGAAATGGATACAGGGCCCTTGGGGAACAACTGGTGATTGTAAAATCGCCGCCTATTTATATGTTCACTGTTCTGTTACATGTAATGCATAATTGCTTCTTTTTTTTTTTTATGAACTAGCATCTTCCTCTCTGTCCTTCTGCAGTCTGTTTGGTTTGTACAATAACATCTGCATTTTCCTCCATGCTGTCTATTTAGATCATTTGTCCTCACTCGAATGTATTTAAAAATGCAACAAGCGTAGATGTAGTTTGGGCACTTGACGGTATTATTCATTACCTCTGCTGAGATATTCATGAGTTGGATCTAATCGAGCACACGAGGCAGATGAGGACACGTTTGCTAATGTGTGTGTGGAGATGTGTTGTGGCGTGACACCGTGTCAGAGTTTGCAGGTTGTCTTCTCCATCTAATCTATCTCCATCTCCTCGGTTTGCTGCAGTAATTGCGTGTGTTTTTGTCGTTTATGTCACTGGCTGTCGAAGAACTCGCTGCTGTTTGGTTGCAGGAGATTTTGAGCTTCATGAAGGGTTTAAATCGCAAGGCTCAGGTATGACAAACAATTAAATAAAGATAATCCTTAATGATTGGCGTTATGATCACTAATGCTTTTCTTAAATGAAGGGGTTTGTTGCATCTGGCTGCAGATTGATGGTCTGCTGGGTTCAGGTTTTGGTCATCATGTTGGGTCCTGCCCTACTGCTGTAAGAAAGTCCTGATAAAAAACAGCACCTGTGGTTGCCAGATATTCACTTACATTTTACAACGGCAACACTTGCGAAGCGAGGAAATCAAAGTAATCGGGAAATGAAACTGAAAAGAATATCGTAGTCTATTTTACTGTTCATGACTGTATATATATAAATAACTTATAACTGACTTCTATAATGTTATATACCAACCCAATTGACAGGGTTATATTTTAGTTAGCTCAAACTCAAAACGAAAACCTTAAAAAAAAAAAAATCTTAATAAATAAACTTTAATGAAATAAAATTTATTAACTTACAAAATAATGAAAAGGAAATTAAAATGAAATCTTAATTAAAAAAACTGTCTCTATTACCAAAGCACATTTCTCCTGTTATTTGTTTTAATTTCTGAGTACGATAACTACACACTTAAAAAAATAAAATAAAAAAAAATTGTTGATAAATGAAATCAAATGACCAAACACAATAATTACTGAACTAAAAAATATATATAAATAAAAATGGCAATATAAAATTAAAAACTCAGACTGGCTTATATTCTATATATATATAATATCAATATTAGAGATTATATTATTATATTATTTTTTATGTATAACTAACTTATATAAAGGTCTGTGAATCCCAATTCATTTGTAAAATAATACATTGTAATCATTAAAACATATTATGTTGGTATATTTCATGTTAAACTACTTTTATTATACTGGTATATTGACTATTAATCCTGAACAAATCCATGAAATATACTTTCAAAATTATAATAATAAATGTTTCTTGAGTAGCAAATAAGCATATTAGAGCGATTTCTGAAGGATCATGTGATCTATTATTTACAATCTAATAATACACTACAGTGAACAGTAAAAAAAAAAAAAAATTTCATTGTGGCCTTGTAATATTAACAAAATCCTAATATTTTCTTTAAAAGCACAAATATATAAACCTAAATAAATGTCCATGCTTGAAATGTATTGAATACATTTTTTGAAAGCAGGGTGATGTTATTACTTTTTGATTTGATAGGGGCCGTATGGATGAGCGGCCAGCCGTGTCCCAGAATTCCTTAGGAGCATAAGGTAGCTGATGAAATTAATCACACATTGATTTGACCTTGCAAACGCACACACGCAAACAGTGCTGTCATTAGGAAGAATGATGGAGATGAAGTGAGATGAGATATGAAGAGATGCAGCAGGTGTGTGTGTGAGCGCAGATCTGCTCCTGTTTGTTTGTCTCTTAAGATTTAAAAGTTACTTTTGAAGCGTGAGTGTGGAGTGTTTTTCATTCTGTCTCTCCCTCATCTTCTTTAAGAGAGTCTTTAAGCTTCTCTGCAAATGCTTTTGGCAGAAAAACAGGGAAATCAAACAAAAGCCTGTTGAAGAGGAAGGTGAGAGGGGTATTTAGGAGAAGAACAAAGCAGCGATGCCTCGTGTGAAGAGCTGTTTTATTAAGGAGATAAATCCAGCCCTGAGCTCTGAAACAGCTCAATAGCTGCATTTCCATGCCTGGATGGGTGTCCCAAAGCGTTCTGCTCCTTGTTCCTCTGCAAGACCTTTTTTGTTCAGGCAGGTGACAGGTCAGTTTTAGTATGCACACCTCAGTCTCTTTGTCTTTGTCTCGAGAGCAAGCTTTTACTGTAATTCTTTCAGCTTTTTTTATCCTACTGTCAGAGAAAGCGCAGGTTTGTATCTATATACGCTTCTCAAGTGGTTTTGCTTCATGTCCTAGATTTTATGTTGGTGTTATTTTAGTATCATTCAGACATATCTTTTTTTTTTTTTAAGTTTTAAAAAAAAGTTTTAAGTATTACTTTTCCTTTCTCATTCCCTTCCCTGCAAACCACAATTTTCACTTTCTTGTTCCTTCTTTTCTGTTCTTTTAAACTTTGTAATATTTGTTTTTGTTCTTTCTCTCCACCTTTCTCTTGCCCTCTCAATCTGTCTCATCCCCTGATTAACGGAGAGGCTGGCAGATAGGCGGGAAAAGAACTGAAGCATGAACTGATTTCAGATCAGCTCCAGCTCAGCCTTATTGAGCACACAGATGCTTGGCTGACTGTATATAAATAGAGATAAACAGAATCAGTGTAAACAGAAGTAAAAACACATAATATGAGTGTTACGGAGAGCGCTTCTGGTACTCTCTCTTCGGGCCACCAGAGGGCTCCATCACCAGAGTACTAGTTTCCTTCCCGCACTACATTTCCCATCAGCCCTGTACCTGTCACTGATCATTCTCCCACACCTGTTCCCCATTACGTTAGACTATTTAATGAGCTCTTTCACCCATGTTCTCTGCAAAGTCTTGTTTTGCCTTGGTGAACATCTCTGAGCGTTATTCTGGTTACGTTGGACTGCCTTTGTCTCTTGTTGATTTGCTGCCTGCCCCTTGGACTTGTGCTCTGGATACTGGACTATCTACATTTGGATTGCCGCCTGCCCTGACCTAAGACTGTCTCAGTTTCTGAACGATATCTGCCTGCCCCGATCTCAGGTCTGTCTATGATCACCATTCTGTCTGCCCTACGATACTGCCTTATCTGTGTCTTGACCTCTGCTTGTTTGATTAAGTTTAAAATAAAACCGCAAATGGATCCCAGCCGTGTTGATGGATCATTACAATGAGGATGACGACAGACATTTGTCATTTAGACGTGACTGAACTGTCCTAAATATCTTTGCAAAGTTTCCTTACATCATTCTTTAGTGAATTCAATTGTACGCTTGTGCTGACTTGTGTGATGGTAACATCAAAATCAGTGGAGCATCACAGAGAGATTGATGTAACATAAAAGATTGATGTAAGATAGTTAAACCTGATAATGGAGACAACATGTCAGCAGGGAGCAAAGCAAGCTCATGACAGATCAGTGGACATGTTGTGATGAACCGGTGACGCATGAAGACATGATCAGGATGAAGCTTTGAGATGCAGTGACCTCAATGTATTTGGACAAGAAAGTCACACTTAAAATGTCTTATGTTAAATGCAAAATATCAATATCAGCAGATTAACAAATTATGTGAGATTTTCTCACAACTATCTTCACCTGACATCAAGGAAGAAAAATTACAATGATAAAGATATGAACGGTGTTTATTTTATTTTTTTTAATATACAACTTATTGAATTTAACGCATATGAAAACAAAACTTGCCGTTTTTACAATGGCCCGCACTGTACAAAAGTGCTGCATGTAATTTTCAAAACTGTTTTATGGAGTTTCTCAACTGAAATATTATTTTTTTTTTTTCTTAAGACGTTTCGTCAGCTGAACAAATCGGTATGTTAAATAAACCATCACATAAACCATTGGACGCACTGTAATTTTAACCCAACATTAAACATGTCAAACATTAAAAATGTCGACTATGATCCATAGCAAAGTCCACACCACAACTAGAATGATAACGACACAGAAGATCGATATCGTTGGAGTCACTTTCGGAACAATTTTTGTCTAGCTGATGATAAAATTATAAAACACTTATGGTGTGTGCACACCAAAAGCGAATTTAATTATTTGGGCGAGTAGATACAAATTTGCACAGGGCAATATAAATAATGTGAATTGGGCGATGCGATTCCCACGTGATATTCGCCTCAGTCTTTCGCACAAGTTGAAAAATGTCATCTCGAGTGGGAAATTTGCATGATGCGTTGTCGCGCAAGCCAATCAGTGAAGAGCTTATTGATACATCCGGTTTGAGACGACTGGTTGTATCAGAAAATGGAGGAGAGCGTTATGATGTTTTTAATTGGACAAGTGACGCGAAAAATTTCCCAAGAGTAATCTAAAGCGAGTAACGCGATGCTTCGCTTTTGGTGTGCACACACCACAAGGCCGTGTGTGCCCCAAAGCGTTTTAGCCAGCTGAAAACACCAGGCGCTCTGCTGAAAACTCCTGGCTGAGAGCTTTTTTTTTTTTTTTTTTGAGACGCCTTTTATCCCTTATGTTATAAAAAAAATTACATCATAATTTAGAAGTAATTTATATCACAATTTAGATGTATTTCTTCAAATTATGCACCACATGAATTGGTAGGCTATTAAGCACCAGATAATAGCAGATTTACAGAAAATCATAATGTTAATGTTTGTAATATAGTAATAGAGAAACAAGCACACAGCCATCTTTAGAATTTTGTCTTTGAACAAAATTATTTAGGCGTAATTATTTGTGTAGCTCTAGCATCACTGTTGCTAATTAGCTGGTGAAGTGGATTTACTTGTTGTAGAGTTAACACAAAGTTATTGTGTGCACTGTAATGTTCAAAGCTGATGTCATAACGAATGTCAGTAGACCGGGAAGATTGTAAAACGAGCGGCTCATTCATATATTCGTAGGTCTTTACCTTCATGCTGTGGAAATACAAACGGAAGACTAGAAGTCAATGAGCGCAGCGCTGGAAAGCGGTGGAGACATATATATGCAGTAGGCTATCTATATCGCCTTATGTCATAAAGTTGGACATACATAGGCTATGTATCCGACCAACTTTATATAAAGAGCTAGGTGGTAATAAGTCACATTGAGACTAAATAATAAAATCAGACAGTTGAGACTTGCTGTATAGGCTATCGTTTTACAGTGAGTGTACACTGTAAAAAATGACCGTGAATTTAACGGTAAAAGACTGTAAAAATGCTACAGTAAAAACCTGTTAAATGGTTAACGGTAAATTCCGGGAAGAAGTGGGGGGGGAAAGGGCGGCAACGGTGGAGGGCGGGGGGGAAGAGCTACGATATAACGTGAAAACTGTATTGGACATTAGTTTTATGGTAGTATACCATTTTTGGAAGTGAAAAAGACGGTATAATTTACAGTGAATAACCATAAATTGACATTCCCAGAGTTAAAACCTAAAACGTTGCTACCGTATTTTTTACTGTAAAATTCCGGCAACCACAGCTGCCGGTTTTTTACCGTAAATTTTACGGAATATTTTTTACAGTGTAGCCTATTTGTACGCCCTAGCGCGAAAAAAGCTGTGCGATATAGGCTACAGTTGACATTTGTGACTTTTGAAGCTGCTGTACGTTGTTCTTCAATTGAGAAGGGTAGGATAGGGAAACCCAATCATTTTACTCATTAACCAGTCTCAGAACTGCACAAACCCTTAACTCACCCACTCACACCACTCTAGCACAGACACTCATGTGAATTCTTTCACATGCCGTACGAATTAAAACTAAAACACATAGACAGTGAAAAGCACCGCCGGTTTCGGGAGGGTTTCCTGTAGTTTTACATCTAAGAAAGAGAGGTCTCTCTCTGTCCCGGAGAAACCAGGCGCCCGCTTACATAACCTGATTCTCCAAACGAGCCGCGCGCGCTCAAACAATCCGCCCGTATACCAACGCACACACCCGACCGAAGAGTCGCAGCCAGCCATGGTTTCCACGCGGTAAATGCCTCCTTTATTCCCTCCCAGCGGTGGTGTCGTGGGTGTTCAAAAAAATAATCATTCAAACACTAAATTTATCTATCTAATCTTTATTTGTCCTTTAACTTTTAAACACACACTCACAAATACATGCATGCATATGCACACATATAAAATATGCAATTATGGCAATCCATACATCGCTCTTTCATCCTGCATGAGCGCAAAGGTTTGATGTATTTCTAACACTGTGGAAAGATTAATTCAAACCTCACAGGGCTAAATTTATTTCAGTGTATCCATGATTTATCCATATCCATGGTTTAATTGAGTCATATTAATGATATGCTGGAACCCCTTTTCCCGGGCTGCAAGGAAATTCACAAGGTGAAGCTATGTTAAGCATGGAAAATCTTCCTTTCTGACTCAGGTGGTAGCATCCTCAGGGGTGGCATGGGACCCCGCCCCGTCACACTGCTGTCAGACATGCACTCTCTGCAATGGTTGTGACCTTAAATGAATTGTGACCTAGCGGGTAACTTTTCTTTGGAGTGGCTCCCTGTGTTACACTTCTCCACCCTCTTTCATTTCAGCTGCTATCCGTCTGCACCATAGAAATAGGACAGGCTCGATGAAAAAAAACAAAAACTTTTAACTGTTAGAAGCCAGGAAAATGTCAGGTTAATCAAATCCAGTGGCATAGGTTTCATTTGATCACTGACAAGGACACATCTCCTCTTAAAACTCATTTTAAACCATAGGAAATAAGAAAACATTGTAGTTTTTGAAAATGAGATTTTAGCCGGCCTTCACTGGCAAGTGGTCATGAGCTCTTCAAGAGCCATAGCTCATTTTTAGCAGGCCCGACTCCAGCTCTAAGCTAGGTCATGGGGACTCTCAGGATGGGACAGACTGTTGGGGGGGAAGTGAGTGGTGAGATGGTTGCCAGGGTGGGATAAGCTTTTGAATAGGTTGCTTCATGAATCTATTATATTCAGTGTTGTTTAAAAGTATGTGTAGTCTCAGTTTTAAACAATGCTTCAGGCGGTATGCCCACGGACCACCTACAGTCCGTTCACTCACCGTCTGATGCGTGTTGCCAACAATACTGGATGGCACTTTCTCGACCTAGTAAACTCTAATCTGATTGGCTGACTTCTAAGCACTATTTTTTTCTAAATCCATCTTGAAACAAAGTCTACAATATATATACACGTAGATACACAAGCATTTTTGAGGAAGAGATAAGAACTGAGCAGAACTGAATGTTCTGCTTTATTTTCTGAATTATGTAAAAGAGTCTCAACTTACTGTATTTTCTGTCACTCAACATTTTCTGCCTGTGTTTTTGTACAATCTGAGATTGCTATACTAGGTTATTTATTTCCCCCCACACATGCTGTTATTAACATATTAATTTATTGTAGATGAACCCACCCCTATGGCATATATAACTGTGACTGATCACTTTGCATGACACTCAGATTCTTCATCCTGTCAAAGTGAATGATTTATGGCTAGAAAAACTGCAATGACGTCTAAAGCACTGGGGGCAGGGCTTTAACGCCCAGCATGCACTGATGTTTAGGAATATTGGAACAACATATTTTTATGTTTATTTCGCTAATATTAAGTTTAGTTAGATGTTGTTGTATTTTATTTTTCTCATTAGATTACATACAGGTATTTATCCATCCACCAATTATGGGTCATAAATGACGTTCTTGATTAATTTTGTCATTTGCACATCTTGAGTTCACTGCTCCTTACAATGGCATTTCATAATTAAAAAAGGCGATATGTTTAAGAGACATTTTTATTTGCTCTGTAGTAATTTTACTACAGGTTTTGTTTGATATCATGTATTTAAAGAAATTCTTGGTGTTTGGTGATGGTTGTGGAAGCTGACTTTAAAGTATCGCTCGGTACCAGGCAATAAGGGAGAAAACGCTGCAAGGCCTTTTAATTCAAACCCGTTGTGGCAGGACGCCCTCACGTGCACCTGCGCGCTCTCAGTTCAAGTTCAGACGCACGCGGAGGCTCCCAGAGCGTGTGAACGGGGCAGCTGTAAACAGCGGTGGAGCGCGCTCGCGGATCTCGGTCCTCAATGAGGAGAGCGCTAGCGACCGGCCGTGCGGGTCGGGTCGAAGTCGACGTCTCTCCGGCTGTCGTTTAACTGGACTCGTCCGAGAAGTGGACCGGAAACTGCTCGCTGAGGGAAACTGAGTCGCCGAGGGACGTCGCTTTGAGGCGGGAAAACACGGAATTACCGCTCAGAAATGCTCCTTTTCTAAGTTGGATTCTTTCATTTAACGACAGTCTTGCCCTCAAACGCGAATACCATCGCAGACAAAAATAAGCGTTTTTAACGACACCCACTGGTGCCAAAACCAGTCACACATTGCACTTAATGGGTTGACACTCCTGAGACGGGAATTCGACCGAAACGGGAGCCCATCATCTGATCTCACGCTTTGGATTCCGTCGCCACCGAGTGAATTAATGAATAAATACAGTCTGACTGACTGGACATAGCTGCGAGTTGACGCGTCCCACGTTTGACAGCTTTTTGGAAGCGTCTCAGCTAAAACGCGTCAATGTAAATAAGCTGTACGGCAAGAGGAGGAAGAATTGGATGAGGAGGAAGAGGGGTGAACCCACGCAGCGATGGATCCTCCCCCCCCCCCCCTCCCCCCCCCCCAGTCATCAATGGGAAATACCGGAGACCGTCTCGTGCGTCGCCGCGCTCTCACCGAGAGTGAGTTTTAAAAGAGCGCGCGGCGAGGAGGGAAAACGAGCACTGAAGTTGAACGTATTCGTCAATCAAGAGAAGAACCGGGTGGAAAAATGTATGTTTCATGTGGCACATGAATGAGAAAACCAAGCGCGTCACCGAGCTCCCCAAGGCTTGTTGAGAATGTGGAAACGTTTCATTGTTGACGAGGGTGAAGATGGCAGAGGCTTCGTAAGAAAGATACCGAGCGTGTTTTTGTGAGAGAGGGTTAAGTTCATTCGACATGCCCGAGAATGTCTCCCTCATCAGGAACCGGACGGAAGTCGGGCAGGGTCGCGCTTGGGGTAGCGGAGCGGGCGCACGGCCAGCATGGGTCGTCATGGTGCTCGCCAGTGTGCTGATCTTCACGAGCGTGGTGGATGTGCTCGGTAACGTGCTGGTGATCATCTCGGTGCTCAGAAATAGAAAACTGAGAAACGCGGGTGAGTGAGTGCGCGCGTTCAGTCCACATTCATTAACGGCGAGATGAGGGAATGTTCGCACATGACCCGTTCTTGCATTCAAAACATACATGGTAACGGAAACGCATTCCGAGACCCCTTTTCCAAAGTTAAACTACAATGCAAAATGATTAAAAAATAAGAACGCAAGAACGCGTCCCTTGTGAACGACCCCTAAAAGTAGACAAGAATCATTCACTGGCTCATGACAAGGAGCTATTAGGATAATACGCGTATGACTCATTTGCAGTTTAATACTGTCATCAGCTGTCGTGCATGTGTTCCAGTGAGAAATTCAAGAATAAACCTAGTGCTTCATTCACACGGTTACCAACCATTCACGTGCAGACTATGGCCTGAGCATGAATGACAATACAAATCTCATACAAAAAGATGACCATTGGTAATCAATTCGAGTGATTTCCATCATCTGTCCTGCGCACACACACACACAGCATTTGAGGTTCAGTATCTGATCATTTAAATCTTTTTTTGTCTTTAAATCGGTCTGTATAACTTAATTTGTATTTATAATCCTTTCTTAAACTTATACAAATACAATCTGTTATTTAATTGTTTTTTATCTTTGTTTTAAATGCCAGTTATAAAAATTGATTAACCTGCTAATGTGTCTATATGCCTAATGATTAATTAAGACAAGAAAGACGAGCTTACTTTTAAGACACTCAACGTCTTTTATGAGGGAAAAGGTGGAAATTATTCAATTTATTTATTTTGTACACATGTTTATTAATTCAATTTGTTTGTCATTCATTGCTCATGAATCCATTCATTTAGTTTGTTCATTCATTCAATGTTCATTAAACAATATGTTTCATGGACACGAGAGGGATGTTACATAACACACAGATATCAAAGACGGTTAGAGCCTGAGAATAACACCGTGCACTCAAGGCTGTCTGTCAGTGATACTTTAACGGACATTTGAAGACCATGTGAATGCGAGCTAGAGAGTTGTGGTATGCTTATGAAGATGACAAATGTATGTTAGGATATTTCATTTTTAAAATTCAGCGAAAAACGAAATCCTTTGGTGTTCATCAATTTACACACACACACACACACACACATATGTGTGTACCAGAGAATGAGTGCTGGGGTGTGAATTGCATGTCTGAAACCGCAATAGCTCCGATTTACCACCAGCATCTATGAGTTATGTGCTTGCTGTTTTAGTGTGAGTGAGTGTGAGAGAAAATGCAAAGCAATTCCAGTTAATTCCACTCAGAAAAAGCATTTTATTGGAGTACCTCATTCATTAATATGAAGTACCATAAGGTTTCGAATTATAGATTTTCATTTGCATTTTTTCATTATTATCTGGCAGTGCTTCCCAGTTTCAAACCTCACATAGCTATGATGTCTTTATATTGTGACGTGTACAAAACTTCAAAAAGCATGTTCATTCTCTAAAAGAAAGAATCTGGTATGTATTTAGAAAAAACAGTCACAAAATGAGATGTGAGAGAGTGAATGGATAAGCAAAGAACAATTGAAACAAACTAAATAGAAAAGAGAAAAATTGTCAGAGAAGAAAAAAAGTGAAAGTACAGGGTTGTTTTAAAATATTCTTTTGTTCTCTTTATAATCTGACCTCAGAATGCTGGAGTTCTTGTCCTCGTGATGTCTTAAGAGCCGATGGGATTTTAAAATGCATTTTTGTTTTTTTTTTTTTTTAGATTCAGCTTTTATGTATAACTAGAGCAAGGAAACACTGTCAATGGGAACAGAAAAAAAGACAGTGAAAAAGAGAGAGTAGGTGTAAACAGATTTTAACTGCAATATCTCCAAACAGGCAGTCCGTCAAACCATTTGACAGCGCTGTGTTATTAGGTCAGGGTTTGATATGTCGGCTGTGTTCTGTAATAGTCATCAGCAATATGGAGAATAGACAAAGCGAGCAGCAAGGGAAGAGAGAGCTTTTCTATGCATGTCATTGTGTCTTTTGGAGATTTTTGACATTTTCTTATCTTGAAATGTGCAGGTGGTATCATCCCATCACTGTCTTAACAAAGCCACGGTAACCACGGCAATGTACCCGTTTACCAGCACAGCCCTGCACTCCAGCTTTCAAATAAAACTTGTCTACAAAAGGATGAAGAGAGACCAAAATGACAGAAATGTTGCTGTCATTCCTCTCTAAACACTCCCTTTCACTCTTATTCTTCATCTCTATCATGCTTTCAATCCAGTCAGCTGTTAAAGTTGTAATTGTTGAGATGGTGTTTATTCAGACAATTAGATTTGGTCCGTGACCTCACATGTTATGGGCATTTGCTTGTGTTTGGTAGAGTGTATTTGTGTACAACAAGGTGACATTCAGTGTCTCATTAGCATAGAGTTGATTAGCTTGCTGGTGCTCCATCTAGATACTCAAAGGGCATGCAATAAATGTTGCTCTTGACTGCATCCTTCACTTTGACCTGTGATGATTTAAAAAAAACAAGTATTGAAGCTCTCAAATGATGGCACGTGTGCCTTTTTGTTCTTCTACATGCTCGGCTTTGTGCTGTGGCCAGTTGAACCACAGGAGCAGGTAGTATTGATTAATACATCAGATGTGTTTAGTTTTTCCTAAAGGTTCCATTTGCTGTGCAGTGCCACTGGACAGCATGTAATCCTATTGTGTCTGGGTTAACTGTATGCAAATGAGATGACAAAACCACACATACTTCTGTCCGGCTGTGTTCCATCACGCCCTGGCAGCCTTGTAATTCCCTAGAGTAAAAGAAAGTGATGTGTTTAAGACATTTTTCTTGTAAAATTGAGGGTCATATCCCTGTAGAGCAGTAAAGGCCTTTTCAGATGATCGATGACAATGTTTCCCGAAGCATTGAACTATGAGGAGTGAAGCATTAATCGGATGGTTTTAAATGGGAACCTTTTTTCTTCAGAGGAACACAAAAGAAGATCTTTTGGGAAAAAAAAGTGTGGGTTTTTTGTCGACACAATGAATGTACAACACTTGTCAAATCATTCGGCAAGTCATTTCTTTTTGCAGTAATTGTTAGGACTTTTCTGTTAGCTTAAAAGCCATGACACACCCAACAACAACAAATAAGGTTTTTCCAGGGTAAAAAAAAATGGTCTTCGATGGTAGATGATGAACACAGTAATTCATGCACACAGTACGAAGTACTCCACCATGTGAACTGCGTGCCCAGTACTTACAATAAATCCGTAATAAATGCAAATAAACAGTTTGTCATATCCTGTTAACATGCATTGGGACACCTATGACCCTCGGTTTTGTTTTAAATGTCTTACAGTGACCGTAATTTCTTAATTTTTGTCAAGAGGAATTTAAATGCATTTAAAATGAAATGAGCTTCTTATGCATTCACTGAGAAAAAAATCCTGTACTCTTGGCATCAGAGTCCTTTACTAAACAACGTCTCTTAGGGCTCGTAGTCCAAACATGTGCTCAGTTTGAAAAACCCTTATGGCTTATCATGTGTTTACTTAAAATTCTTGCGGCGTTTTTTTTTTTTTTTTTTTTTAACAACAAATTGTGGGGCATGTTGGGGAGTGCCTAAACACTCACCGTAATTTTTTTGTTTCATTCATACAGAAAGGTCCACAAGTGAGACTCATAGAAGTCATAGGCCGTGTCCAAAATGGCATACTCTTGAGTAGGTACTTTTTTTGAATAAGTAATTACTCCAAGACTGCAAAAAGAGTACATTCTATATAGTATGAATGTGTGAGATGATTGTTTCTAATTTGGGTACTAAAGATTGGCATGTGGTCATTATAAGTGAACTAATACCTATCCTAGGGCCCTCATGGGATGGTAAAGTGTCCATCGTATACACACTTCAGAATCTCGCTGGAAGTAGTAGGTCATCTGGGTACTTTTTGCATATAAGTACTGTGAATTTGGACACAGGTCACATACTCTTTTTTTTTCACCTACTATATAGAAGGGAAGTATGTGATTTTGCATGCAGCCACAAAGTTGCAGAAAATCCCAAATATGGCCTAAGACATCCAGCTATTGCTGTAGCTGAATAAAATGCAGATATAGATGTTTTGAATGATGAAACATGAAAGCTATAAACATGATTGCAATAATATATGGTTCATCTGTGCACAAGCCATCTCACGTATTTTCCGGTATATTTATTATTCAGTGCTAATCAACATCGTCTGGATCACACCAGTATAGAATTCTATAAAATAATATACTTTGTCTCATTCAATTATAACATTAGATCAGAGAAGGAGGTTTTTAAACACTTGACTGATGTTGTAGAGTTTATTTTGGAGCAAACAAGTTGTGATTTAATGCAATGTTAAGCTAACATGCTAGCCTAGCCCTTATGCACTAGTTGCCAGAATGTGATTTATATTTTGATTAACTTGAAAAGCAAATCCACGTAAGATCAGCATAATATTTATTTTTAAAGAAGGTCATTTCATACAAAGGTGAAGTGAGAAGTTTAATCAAAGTAATGCGGGAATAAAACAGTGTGGCTAGAAAAAGGCGTTCACTCCTGCATCAACATGTGCTCCATACTGCCTTCACAAGCACAGCAGTCATCTACATCACCCAGTAATCACATTAAATGATCAAATAAACCTTTGGCGGCTGCCAAAATATTCTCAATGCTGGAAAACCCCTGTGCGTTGCGTCTGGGCTAAAAAGTTGCACTTGAACACACGTGAAGATGACAGCCAACTATAACATATGTTTGAGTGGTAATAGTCTAAATCTGTCATTCAAAAACCGAAACCAGGACTGCTGATATACAAACCGTTACCAAAGAAGCACTGCCTTACCATTTTGAATTTTGTGTGTCCTCTTAACTTTGTCATTTGCTCGCTTTCATCACTTTCACTTTTCTTCTCATGCACTGGTTCGCCAACCTGAACAACCAATCCGAGTAATCTGCCTCACCGACTGCCTGATGCCGATTCAACACACTCATTGGCCAAAAACGCACTGCCAACAGTGTCTGACTACTGCCGGTGGCGCAGAACACGCCCTAAAACTGAGCTGACAGATGCTCAACAACAGCCTGGCGTTTGCCGCCAGCTGATAGTCAACTTGGTGTGTCATGGCCTCTTATAACTTTATGCTGTGCATACTTGCAGATTACCTAGCAATCTTGTAAAATCTCAGCGAGAGGTGGCACTTTGTCATTTCTGCAAAAAAGCACAAGAGGTCAGAGTTAAGAGCTGTAAAAGTGATTGGTGCGTCTAAAAATGTAGAGGTCGAAGTGTAAAAGTTTGGAATGGAACACAGGCTGCAGAGGTCAGTCAAAAACAGCATCAGTGTCAAAGGATAGCGGCCACGTCAGCAACGCGCAGTGAAACGTGATCCGTAGCTGACAAAGAAAAATGTTTTCTACTTGAACGTGTGTGTGTGTGTGTGTGTGGCCATTTTATACCAAACAGTTTGATCATCCAACAAAGCCACTCCTTTATTTACACACACCTACTAAAATTTCCTCAGATACAGGGTTATTGGTGCCAAGTGAGATTACAAAGTCCCCGAGGACATTGCCTGTGGAGCTGCTACGACGGGAAGCACTTTAGACCCCCGTTCATTTATATTATGCACAAACACACCCAGTTAGGCAGGTAAAGGAGAGATGGTACTGTGGTAGAACCCTTCATGTGTGTTTTTACCCTATGAAATAGGGATTGAGTTACTGAAGTCCTCGTTAGTTTGGGGTCATTAGAGATTTAATTAACATTCATGTTGACCAAGCACTACCCTTCGTTGCTGCCATTAATGGTTGTGTGTGTGAGCATTCTCTGTTATGCTGTTTTTAATTAAAGCCTTTGTGTGTGCTTATGTGTGTAAGAGACACCCGGAGGAAACTTTTAATGCTCAGAGGTATGTGGCTCAAAAGACCTAATGGAGTTCTCATGTGTGTCTCATTTCAATATCCCCTTCCTCCTAGAATTTTCTGCATGATGCGAAATGAAATTAGCTGTTACTGTACCTGAGCAAATCTGACCACAGTTTTTTTCTGACTACCAGAGATTGTTGAACTCTTTTCTGAAACAAGATGTGATGGTCTTTTTCTCAGGAGAAAAATCTCCTTTTTAATGTCAGTGATGCCTAGGAGAAAACCGTTGAAGCATTAATGAGTTCTATTGGTGTAGCTTGACATTTAGGCTATTGGTGGGCCAGACCATGATACTGGGTTTCTAGATTTAATATTAACCTATTTAAATAATAGGCTTGAATCACTCTTGCACAATAATTGTGCTTATATACATAGTTGAATGTACCATCCAGTTTGTCCTAAGCATACTTTTGGACCATATACTGTAAGTGTAATATTAAAACCGTTGAAAACAGTATATTAGCCCATTTTTCATTTCCACTGTTTGACATTTAGAATTTTACAGCATGTAAATGTTTGAAAAAGTGACTCGAATCAAATTCGAATTAAAAAATAGAGCCTGTTTTGCTCGACCATGTCACACTTTTCTCACAAAATATGATTATGATTATGCCTTAATCCGCAAGAAAATACATGATTCCTGTCTTCATATGAGCCAGATTACAACTATTTGTTGAATTCTCAACCTGTTTTTTTAACATGTATAAATGATTCTGAAGACATTTCCGCTTTTTCCAGTCCTTTGCAAATCGTAAGTTACTGTAAGTAAGTTTTTGTTGCCATTAAAACATTTGACATTTAACTGCTTTTGTTATTTGATAAGTGCATTAAAGCTGATACATATACTGTATATCATTTGAAAAATCTTCATTTATTTTGTAAAGAAAATTAAGTGCTATCAGTAAATCAGCAGAATTTTTTTCAAGATGCATGATGTAAACGTTGTGTATCGACATGAGACATCAGTCTTCTGTTTCTTCTAGATTATGGATGGATGTTTGCATTCATTTTGTGTGGTTTTTGAAGTACCAGCTTTGAGGGACCAGTCCAATTGTATGGATGAGAGATGGATTATTGTAAAATATTGCAAAGCTTGTAATTTTTAATGTGACATTGATATCCTATGCTTCTGCTGTAAGAGCTTTACCTGCATACTGGGTTCTTTGCTTCATTTTGTTCTGCTCTCGCAATGTAAAACACACCACAGATAGTGCAGATCTGGTCACCCAATTTAATTTTTAAAACATTCCATGAATTTTTCCACTGGAATACACATGGAATCTCTTGTTTCTCTTACCAAGTCACTTGCATCTTTCTCTCTATGTTTCGTGGGGTGCTTTAAAACTTTATTTTCTCTCCTTGTCTTCCCTTCTAATCCCTATTAGCATCCTTTACTGGGAATGTTTCTAAAGTAGGGAAATGCAATAGACCAGACCCAGATATTTTTTCTCTCAAATCACAGCAAGCATTTTACATTTCATTTATGCATTTGGCATATGCTTTTAAACAAAGTGACTTTGTGTTGAAGATATACAGTTCATTCATTCAGAGAACTGAATTTTGAAATATTCGGAATATGATGGTTTTGGTAAACAACATCGATGTAACAAGTAAGTGGTACAATAATTTAAAATTATGGGCCAGTGTGTTTGAGTGTGAAGGCAGCAGTTCAAAAATTCATCTGTTTAGCAAACAAACTTAATGTTGTTCCAAATGTCAAAGCCCAGAATCCCGCAGGAGCCATCTGTGTATCTGGCACACTATTCATCTCCTGAACACTTATTCCTCACACCCTCTTCCTCACATCAGCATGCGGCAGGATCACAGAGGTAATGAGCGCAAGTGTGTGTGTGGGGTGCTCTACTAAAGCAGAGTTTTATTTGTTTCTTTGCTTAGGCAGCTCTGTTGAGCTAAACTCTGTTTTCAGGTTCAACAGCATACATTCTGGCCCAGTTTCTGAACAAGAGATTAGACCAAATTTCTCTCTCAGAAAGCCTTTCGACGTTCCAATTAAAACATTTAAAAGTCCAGCTGATTTCTTCCTCTTGCCTGTTAATCTTCTTGTGAGAAAGGATGAAAGAGAGGGAAGGCAAATTGAGTTGTAATAATAAGTGAGAGAAAAGAGATGGATCAGAAATCAGATAAAGTGAGAGATATTTACACAGAGTGAGAGAAAGATGGCAGACATTGACGGATCCAAATGAGAAAGACAGACAAAATGGAGAAGAAGAGGGAGAGTGCGATAAGAGGAAATGGGCGGCTGTGAAAGTCGACAGCGATTTGTGGTGACCTTAAATCATTCCATTTCTGGCGACATAAGCGACAGTGACCATGCAATGCAATGTGGGCTTGTCTTGTGATGCAACAATTTGAAAAGGTTTACATTGATGCAAATGAGCATCAATGGAATTTAAACAGTGTCCGAAAGTGCTGTTCTAAGCGTGTTTGAATCATGCATTGATAGTCATTCATCTTGTTCATGATAAAATGCACTACTGCAATATCTATACCAATGTATTAGAGCAAGAGGAATGGCTACTAGCGACCTGCCGACCTCTAGCAATAAAATCAGTGTGAATGGAGCATCAGTCTTTTGGATGAGGAATAGAATATTAACCTAAAATGATCGCTTTCTATATGGACTCATTTTCGCAGATGCATTCAATCGATATTCACTGAATGCATGTATCCGTTACAAAAAATATTTCAGGTCTGTAACGCATTGGTTTAGGTGTACAAGTGTGTGTGTGTGTGTGTACAGTACTGTTGAACACGCTATGAACTGCATCTGTGCTATAAATGCAAATACAACCTGATCTGAGGAGAAAACCTCAACTCCCAACAAACCAGTACACAACACATGCATGCGAGAGACCGACTGGTAAACCAAGCAAACATGCACAGAAAGTGTGGTGTCTGTGACACTGGGTTATCCCCTACAGTGCTTCTGTAGAGAAGAACTCAAGTGTCACAGACACCGCACTTAATCTAATGGATCTGAACTTTGTGTGAACCAAACAGTCAAAATACTACAGCGCCTGAACCTGTCCTACACACACAAACACACACACACCACACACACACAAATGCTCCCACACTCCCAGACACGCAATGTCAACTACAGTTCAGGTGCTGTTATCAAGTTTCCTTGTGTTTGTAAAAATGTGTATTAAATACATTTTATTTTCTAGTGGCAAATAAATGCTGCATCAATGATTTCATGGAAAAACACATTTCTAAATCTGAAGAACCATGCATTTTAATTGGAATCTGTTTTTTACAGTTGTACTTAACAAGAGAGAAATTTGCAATTTGTTGTTCAAAAACACAGCGTCCTAACCTGATGTAATGTGATAAAGTGTCAGGCTTCATCGCTTCTATATGAAATTGTTGTTCTGACACTGAAAAGCCCTGTCTACAGCAACCTTTCATTGTTTAAATCTTATTCCGCACAGTTATATATTAAACATCTTTTTTTTTTTTTTATCTGATTGGTTATGCTGCATTACATTTTCTTTTTCAGTCGGCCTGACAGCACAAACTTGCATGGTTAGGACACGGTAAAAAAGTTACTGTAATAAGTAAGAACTAACAAAATATTTTATTATTTATATATTTACATAAAATATAAGAAGTTGTATATACTTTTTATTATATAACATAAATAAAATGTTTTACTTTTTTAAATAATAAAATGACATTTAAAGTGGTAATATATGCACAGCTACACTATTGTTCACTACTTGTCAGGAAGTTTTTTTTTTTTTGTATAAATTAATACTTTTATTCAGCAATATAATGTTTCTTAGCTCCAATCAGCATATTAGAATGATTTCTGAAGGTCACTGACTGAAACTGGAGTAAAGATGCTTAAAATTCAGCTTTGCATCACAAGAAATAAATTACATTTTAAATCACATTAAAATAGAAATAAATGTATAATAATTTTACAATAGTACTGTTTTAATGTATTTTTGATAAGTCCAAATTAATGCAGCCTTGGCAAGCATAAGAGAAATATATGTATTTGTTATTTGATAAGTGCATTAAAGCTGATACATATACTGTATATCATTTGAAAAAATCTTCATTTATTTTGTGAAGAAAATTAAGTGCTATCAGTAAATCAGCAGAATTATTTTTTCAAGATGGATGATGTAAACGTTGTGTATCGACATGAGACATCACAGTCTTCTGTTTCTTCTAGATTATGGATGGATGTTTGCATTCATTTTGTGTGGTTTTTGAAGTACCAGCTTTGAGGGACCAGTCCAATTTTATGGATGAGAGATGGATTATTGTAAAATATTGCAAAGCTTGTAATTTTTAATGTGACATTGATATCATAGGAGCTTCTGCTGTAAGAGCTTTAGCTGCATACTGGGTTCTTTGCTTCATTTTGTTCTGCTCTCGCAATGTAAAACACACCACAGATCTGGTCACCCAATTAAATTTTTTTTTTAATTCCATGATTTTTTTTCCACTGGAATACACATGGAATCTCTTGTTTCTCTTACTCAGTCACTGCATCTTTCTCTCTGTTTCATGGTGTGCTTTAAAACTTTATTTTCTCTATTTAAAAAAAAAAAAAAACAATTATTTTTTACAATATTACTGTTTTAATGTATTTTTGATAAGTGCAAATGAGTGCAGCCTTGGTAAGCATAAGAGAAATATATATGTATTAGAAATAAAAAAACAACTTACCAATCCCAAGCCTTTGAACAGTAGTGTAGTTACAGTACTTGACTACATCTTACTGTTGTTGACATTTTCTAATTTGCTGGTTTTTATATAATATAATAGTCAAGTCAGTGAAGTTGGTGCTATAAAAATTTCAGATTTCCAACGGTTAATGTAATTGAGTTTTTACAATTTAGAAACTGGTAACTATAGTAATTTTGACATGATCTGAATGTAACAACACGGTTCACTTTACTCTAATGCCATAACTTAGGTCTTGTATTTACATTTTTTTTTCTTCTGTGTGTGTGTATTAGGTAATGCATTTGTAGTGAGCCTGGCTTTCGCCGATCTCCTGGTGGTTTGCTATCCCTACCCTCTGGTCTTGCACGGCATGCTGCACTCGGGCTGGTTGCCGGGGGAGATGGAGTGTAAGGTCAGCGGCTTCCTGATGGGAGCGAGCGTCATTGGCTCCATCTTCAACATCACTGCCATCGCCATCAACCGCTACTGTTTCATCTGCCAGGCCAACACCTACGAGAAAATCTACGGCCGTGCCGGAACACTGGTACTACTGGTGTTAGTCTGGGTGCTCACCGCCCTCGCCATTCTTCCAAACCTAGCACTTGGGTCGTTGACGTACGACCCTCGTGTTTATTCATGCACCTTTAGTCAGACGACAAGCGCGGGCTACACCATTGCCGTGGTGACTGTGCATTTCCTGCTTCCTATCGCGGTAGTAACATTCTGCTATCTGAGGATTTGGGTGCTGGTGCTTCGCGTGAGGAGGCGGGTCACAACCGATGTCAGGCCACGCCTCCGTCCGAGTGAGTTGCGCCACTTCTTGACCATGTTCGTCGTCTTTGTGCTGTTCGCCGTCTGCTGGGCACCGCTGAATTTGATTGGCCTGGCTGTTGCGGTGGACCCGCCCCATGTAGCGCCCATGGTCCCTGATTGGCTGTTTGTGGTGAGTTATTTCATGGCATACTTTAACTCCTGCCTGAATGCCGTAGTGTACGGACTGCTCAATCAGAACTTCCGCAGAGAATATCGAAGAATACTTCTGTCACTTTGTAAGCCACGCCTCTTCCTGCAGGAGACATCAAGGGGCGGGACTGAGCGCAGCAACAAACAGTCACCTGGCAACAACAATAACGATGATCAGCCCAAAGCGAACACAATATAACTTACCCACAATACGTTTAATTGTTCAGAGATCTCAAAGAAAGAATACTGCAAAAAGGTTTTAAATTGTGTCCACTAATGTTTTGAAAATTTCGTTTTTATGACTCACTTTAGATACCAGCTCAATACCTCATTTGTTGGAAACCACACAATTATAATAATCCTCAATATTAGAAAACTGAATTACATCTCACAAGTATTACAATCACATTCAATTAATGCATGCTAATGATTGAGAACAGTGCAATAAATCATTACCAGACAAAAGATGCAAGCTTGAGAAAGACAAAGACCGCAGAACATGTTCATCTTCTCCAAACATGCACCCCTAGAAAATAACTTATTTTTCTCACTGTTCGTTGGAGGCTGTTTTCTCCAACCATCCATAAATTCTCACCTAACAGATCTCACAAGAAGGCAGCACCCAGAGGACTCGCACAGTTTCACAAGTGCTTCCCTAAAGATATAACAATATTAAAGAAACGCTCCCTGAATGCTTACACATTTGTGACCATTCAGCACCTTGACGTACGTTTTCCCAGCACTCCAATAGTGTTAGCACCTTGTGCTATGCAACCAATTCATTTTAAACTCAACGGAGAAAGTGTGAAACTAGGGCTCCCTTAGGTTTGCAGCAAAGGTTATCCAAACGTTCCCCAAAACACTGCAGCATCGTTCTTGTAAAACTCCCCTATTGCTATGCAAACTCAGCTTGAGCAACTCCCACTGCTGCATTCATACAAACACTGTGGAACTCTTCCCATATCCTTCCCACAAAATTCCTCTACTAGGTCTGTGGATGCAGTCCTATGAGAATATGCCAAAATGCTGCAAGAACATGTTTTTTATATTCTCCATAGGTTTAAAAACAAAACATAAAACGCTCCCTATGTCTGCATGTGCACCAGAACACATCTGCACATGCTGCACGTTACGCCATACTTGCATTGAATCCATTAACAGGGTTCAAATGCTAAACACAATCTAATCATATAAAAAATTATGCGCATAGGGCTTCATATTTATTTAACACAATGAATAGACTATTTGTCAGCATCTTTAAATTCTTAAGTCTGATTTATAATAATCTTTATAAATATACCTGCTTTAATATACCAGCATGTCACTCTGTGTCAATAGACATTTTATACATACACACTTCAAGGTGCCGGTCAATCAAACCACTAAATTAAAGAAGGACCAATTCTTCATGAAATACATTTGATAGCTTTGATATACTGTATGATCAATTCATACTGATACAATCATTTATAGATAGTTAGAAAGTCAAAACTGTGTAGTGAGGAAAGTTTCCATCTTAGTCATATCAGCTACTAAACTTACATTTTAAAGTTTCACTTCACAAATAATGTAGGTTTTACTTTGCTTACCCTGTGCTAGTAGTCTGTCTGTCTGTGATAAGCAATGGGCTCTGGCTGTTACCGTTTCACAAAGAAAGCTTTTGAATAATTTTTGAAAAAAGAAATCTTTGATTCTACCTTTTCAGTGTCTTGCGCATGCGCACCCTGTTTTTGAATTGGTGTGTACGATTAACTTTTAAAGCACGAGTCGAGATCCTGCAATCTTTTCCATGTCACTGAGCTGTGTTTCGTGCATTTAAAAGCAAAAAAAGTGTTTTGTGTAAATGGCCTCTTGTATGTCAGCTCACCGCAGTTTTAAAGCCCGCCGACATTTATATAGCCAGCTGTCTGGCAGTAAGTTTCAATAAACCGTCATTGACTGAAGAGCTGCCACTCTCAGAAATAAAGGTACAAAAGCTGTCACTGGGGCGGTACCTTTTCAAAAGGTACATGTTTGTACCTAAAGGGTCCATTTTGGTACCTTAAAGGTACATATTAGTACTTAAAGTGTACATATAAGAACCTAATAGGAACAAAAGTGAACCTTTTGAAAAGATACCGCCCCAGTTCCTTTATTTCTAAGAGTGGGATGAGGAAATAATAAAACTGTTCAGCGAAAATTGAGTACTTTTAACTTCTTAGCTTTCTAGAGAATGGAATGTTAATATTATTTAGTTTAGTTTTACTAACACCTTACTAATTGGTCCTCATTTATTCCTCACATTCGTTCAAAGAAATGTTGCAAGTTACTGATTTTTAATGCCTTTTCTTCTCGTGTAATTTATTTTTAGAAATTAATGGGGTCATATGATACATTTTCATGTTTTCCTTTTTCTTTAGTGTGCTAAGATATGAAAAGTCACAAAGCTCAAAGCCTCCCACAAAAGGGTTTTTTCTGTCTAAAAGAGAAGGCTGATCCAGACCTGCCAAAAACACCTCAATCGAATTCTTCCTCATATATCTACATCACTAACGGGGAATATTTGCACAATGCCGCCCAAATGTATATGCAAAGAAAGAAGGCATGGGGGGCATCTCAATCAGACCCTAGCTCCCAACATCAGCTTACAATGTTGTAGATCGCCACCACTGGTATTAATCAACAACAGGAGAACATTTTTATATTGTTTTTTTATGCTCTTTAATAACATATTGGGCCTCATTTATCAATCACAGATCCGTGTGCACAAATCAACTTACGACAGAGTTCATATGTGATTTATGAAACATTCGTATGCCGCCAATCTCATCTTACGAATGATCGCACGTTGATAAATGTGGTGGCAGAAAACAATCGTCATTTGAATATCACGCCCCTAAAACACCCAGGTTTAAAAGCCTCGCACCAAAGAGTTTACTACACGGAGAAACGAAACCCGGCCAAAAAGAGTAAGTAATCTCATGAAAGAGAAACTGATCTTACTCCAAAAACACCCCTTAACCTTGTAATTGCAAACAATTAGGCTACATTAATTTATGTAATTTATATTAAAATACTGGTAAATATAAACAGCCTATTTGTTCCCCTCACTCTACAACAAATATTTTAAATTTAATGGTATTCAGAACCGAACAAGAATGAAACAATATTTGTGTGCAAAAATGTGAACAAGTGCAAAAATGTTTGTTTGGGCGGTGCACGCTGATTTTACAGCGGACCTTTTAAAATAAACAGTGTAACTTTTATGTTTGGTTGACTGCATTTTAGTGTGATGATGAATGGCTGAAATGTCAGGCAACACTAGAACTATTTGTGTGTGCATGAGGCGCCTGTGCGATCAGATGGATTTAATCAAATAAAGATATAAAGAAATTTAATAAAATGCATTAAGAGTGTCACAAACACGAGCGTAGCCTATACTTGTTGCACAGTTTTTTTCCCTTTTGTTAATCTGTTAATTATATTATAGCCTATTATATATTTTGTGATCCTAATTATTTTATTCCTTTTATAGACTTAATTTCAGTTTTTCTCCTTTCACAGTTAAGCGCAGTAGGTGCATGATGTGACGATTGAATCCTCACGGTCTTGTTTAAGCTGCTATTCGCTCATATAAAGATAAAGCCCTGTACAAAACAACAACAAAAAAAGACATTATAATCTTACTGGTTAACGATCGACTAATGAGCTTCGTTTGACGGTCAGGAAAATAAAAATAAATAAATTCCAGGTTTTGCGTTGAAACGACCGTACGCCCAATTTTCTGTTGTACGTTCGTTTCGTAAATGAGGCCCATTGTTCTGTTACATATCCTTACAACATTTCAGCCGAATATTAGTTATAAACGTTAACTAGATGTGCTGACTACCTGTCTAGCAATGTGTGTTTATGCTGAAATATACTAATAAAACAGTTTGTCTTTTCAAATCTTCTATAGCGTGTCATTATATTTATCGAGTTGGCTCGTGCGGTTTATGTTGGCCTTTCGATGTGACGTAGTTTCCGGTAAGGGAGCATAGTGATCAACGATGCTACCTGGTTTTTGCGGTGCATTGTGGGATTTTTCAGGGAGCGAAAGTTCCAGTGCACTGGAAGTATTTCACAATTGAGACAGCCCTTAAATTTACTGACTCCCTGATCAGTGCCCTGACTTAACTAGGGAGCTTATTGAGACGCATGTGTGGTTTCAGGTATTGCAGTAGTGTTGTTGCCGCCATGTTGTGGAGACGCTGTGCTTCGTTGTGAAAGCAAAACTACCTTGTTTGGCCTTCCAAAAGAGGATGACTAGGATTAGTGGTTAAGATTTATTTACAGCTCTGTTCCAGAACAGTACAACCCTGATGTTCAAGTGTGTGGAGCGCATTTTATGGAGAACAGTTTCCTGAACCTGAGAGTACAAGGCCGGCTGTGCACAAAGGCTGTTTATAAAAAAGGGGGCTATTCCAACTTTGCTAGGACAATCTGGCACTTCTGAATCAGCGCCTGCATGTATGTTTTATTATTTGCTATTGACTGTTCAAATGCAGAGTTTGGTGAAGTGTAGAGTAATGCATATTGTTTGTTGTTCTTATGATCACAAGTGCAGATATGGATTTATGTTTACAAACAAAGTATCCTCTGTCCTCTGTGTGAAAAGATGACAAACATAGATGCACTGCATGTTCTGTTTCACACTAGACGCTCAAGAAGAGCTGAAGCAGCATTGTGCTTTCTCACATAGCAGAGTCACTCTGATACGTTCTGCTCAAGTAGGTTCCGATCCATCTGCATTTTTAGGTTTATCTGACTCTGGCTCGAACTGATATGATAAAACTGACGACATTATTAACTGTCTTTATATAATTGTTTTGGAAGCTGAAGCTCGCGATTATGATAAGGGGCGTTACACTGGTTCAGCTGTCCAATCAGAGCACACTTAGCTTTTCAGAAGGAGGGGGTTTGTAGAAATTGACATTTTTGAAAGACTGGGCATAGAGGAGATACAATAATGTACAGTATGTGAAAATGTGTTTTTTGAACATTAAAGCATGCTGACATACTCTATTACACCCAATACACAAAATAATGATATTTGAAAATAGCATCATATGACCTCTTTAATCTCCACAACCTGTGCTCACCTTTTCAGTACTTTTTCATTATTCTGGAAATCATTTTTTTGTCTTTTAAAGATTCCACTACAGATGTGTTCATTGTCAATCTGTGTATGTGAGCTCTTTAAGCCTAAAAAGTGTAAACTAGAATCTGCCAAAAAAAGAAAAACTGAATTCACCAAACGGTTACATCAAAACATTTAACAATTCAGCAAAAAAAACCTCTCTATAAGCACCCGTATTTCAGTTTAGCCACACATCTAACACTCAAAACCAATTGACATGGCCAAAAATTGCATTGAGAAAACTCCATTCAGCACTAATTTTGTGCCTATTTTTGCATAATTAATTTAGTGCCCCGGGTGCTAAAACAATGCAGACAGTTTGCAAATAAACAAGTCATAGACATGGGTTTACTTTTATTGACATGAATCAGTGGATCTTCCAGTTCAGGGTCAGATTTAAGCCTCAAATTTTAAGCACTTCAAATTATGAATACCAGTAGCAGTAAAGTTTTAACAATTTATTCCGAAGAGTTTTTGGCTCCTTTTCAAAGGGGGCTTCAATTCTGATTCCAGTGAGTAATAATAATGCTTTATAAAAGGCATCAATGCACTTATTGAAATCTTAAGTATACTGCAATCTTTAAATATTGTATTTTATAATCTGTTGAACCATGGTGCATTTTGGCAGTCTGTAACATTTTTATTTCACATGGTCAAAAATAGATTGAATTTTTGTGTCCCAGTAAATTTGGAAAAATGTTACTGAAACCCAAACACCATATGGTCCGAGAGTGCTCAGGGTGTTAAAAAAATACTCCTACAAAGAGTTCAAGTTTATCTGACTGCATTTCAAGTTCTTAGTAACAATGATCTCTTTCAGCTGTGAGTTCATATCAGACCATGTGAGGTGGGAGTTTCGACATATTTACCTGGACTATTACAAACACAATAGGCTGCAGTAGCCCTTAAGCATGATTCAAAAGCACAATGAAGATGTCATTAGACAGAGCGGCTTACTTGTTCTGTTTACAGTTCCAGTGTTATCTTAGTAATCTTAGTAATGGAGTTTGTCGCAGGACCGTGAATGACTCCATGTGTCTCTATGCATTTAAAACGCATCACGCCATCAGTCACTGATATCTTAGTATTCCAACCGAGCGCCCGAGCACTCGCATATTGTACTGTTTATATGGGTATTCCTTTTGATTCTGAGTATTTTATATCCGTTTGTCTCATGGGTAACCTGATCTTAGTATTTACGATGAGAGTAGACTAATCTTAGTAACTTCAACGGATATCTCACACTTCTTACTGTGGCGAGATCACATGCTCATTTCTTAGTACCTTTGATGACTATGATGAATAATCTCTGTATTTATGACAAATGCTCATTTAGTAATCTCTTTGTCTTGGTAAACCAGTGAAGTGCTGGCATCTTTGTGTCTGCAGTTAGTATTTTTGTCTTGGAATTTTTGATGATACTTAAAAATCAAAGAAAAGCTTTTATCCAGCACCTGTAAAGTGATATTCGCATTGGTGGAATAATTATGATGTGCTTTGCTGAGAACGAAGAAATATATAATTATATGTATTTGTTATTTATGAATTATTTTAAAAATCGTTTTTGTTGTTATTGCTACCTTCTGTACTTTGATACCATTTCTAAGTCTGTGAGCATCCATTTTGATCTACAGTATTCACTGTAATTGTACTGTATTTGGCTAATTAAATTTTTTTTATATGGTACGAAGACGGAGTACTTATCTTAGTTTACACAACAAGTACTAAACTGTCTTAAATGAGTTTACTTAAATAGTTTATACAAAACGATTATCTCATTTATTTCCACTTTCATTTAAATGTGAATCCCAGAAGAAGAAAAAACGGGAAAAAAAACACTGTGCAGATTGTGTTACCTCAAGTTAAGGAACTAAATTAAGTTGAAGTCAATAAATGAATAAACCCTTGAAGTAATCTTAACCAAGAGGTGCATCTTATTAGTGTGTCTTAGTACTCGGGTAAGTTTTCTCATCTTAGTATTGCTGCTGTTGTGGTGAACATGAACTGATGTACTACGTTTGTAAAACTTAACTTAGTAAATCAAAGCATTAATCGGGTCAAACTGTTACAGCCCCAAACACCTGTGATATTTCATACTGCAAAATGAATGTGCATGAATGTTGATTGTTTTATTTGAACCTTTTGAATTTGTGCTCTTAAGGAACAAGACGGCGATTACTTTTGGACAAATCACGGCATGACTGATAAATTGCTAAGAAAAAAAAATAGACTGATGCGAAAAATAGAGCCAAGAGGCTTTAAAAATAATGTGACATGGTCTAAAATGATACCATGATGACTGCTGGTGTAAGATTTTTCATGTTAATAAAACTTTTATTTTTAAGAAATGTCCAATTTGTGTTTTTTTTCTTTTGATTCTTTGCTCTGCTGATGGAGTCGCAAGTGTGGTGAAGGAGTAAACACACCATCACAACCAGTGGACTGAAAACAAGCTGCTGGAGACACCGTCCCACTCTTTCTCCCTATATATCTATCCTCCAGTGGTCCGCTTTTCCTGAATTCTTAAAGGTGCAATAGGTGATTGTCTTCAGAAACATTTTTTTTTTTTATGCTGGTTGAAAGTCTCTTCAGACTTTGCTATTGCTATTCAAAAGTCGATAGCAATCATTAAGTTAAGTGGTCTGAATGTATTTATATATTCTGTGGAAGGCGTAGAACCAAGAAATGTTCGGCCAATCAAAAAGCTTGGTCCGAGCGTTTTAATTGGCTTTCCTACCTGTCTGTCAACATATGTATTTGCATACCTCTGCGCACCCTGTTTGCGCAGACAGGATACGTCATCAGCGCGTTCACGCACGCTGTGCAGACAGCGAGAATGGCAGACAAACATCAACAAGCCGATCTTCCTTCATGGTATTGTAGTACTTTTACTAACTGTACTATAAAGTTTTCTCACCGGTCAATGACACATGATGTAGCTCATCCGGTCCCAGTCCAGTCCTCGCGCAAGGGAAGCAGGGGAAATCCGTTGAAGTTTACTTCACTTTGGAACATTCATTCACGGATTTGTGCTACTGTCTTCAAACACAGACGAAACTTACTAGAGAAGTGTGACATTAGGGCCTTTCGCACCGCTTTAGTTCCAGAACTAAATGTACTGGGACGATTTTGCGCAAACTATTTCCCAGTACCATTTAAAGGGTTGCATTCGCACCGAGAGTGTGTACTAGGAAGTGATGTAAGCCGGTCGACAGCGACGTCATTTGTGCACAGCGTTCAACAACAGAAACAAAGAAGAACAACATTAACAACAGGAGGATGGAGGACGCTGTGATCGGAGCTGTGTTTTTGTTGTGTCTCGCGGGTTTCACAATAATGGACATGGAAAATCGACGTATACGTAAATCGATTGAAAAAACGGAAAGGAGGACTAAGAATCTCCAACGACAACTGGCAGTGCTACATTTGCTACAAGTGCCTGCATTTCAGCATCTGTCCATCTATCGCTGTTCTCCATACTTGCGAAATGAGTTGACACAATGCTTACAGTACGTTTACACTGTGTTTTAAATCATGGCGGGTGAGGGCGTTTTCGTATGCGTTTGGCCAATCAATGTCTACTTGCGTCACGATTAGTACCAGTTGTGCTGGTTAGACCCTGCTCCGGAGTAGGAGCTAATTTGGTTCTCGAAAAAGGCAGTCCGGTACTAAAATCGCACCCAGTTCCGGCGGTGCGAAAACGTCAAAAAGTGGATAGTTCCACAATTAGTTCTGGTACTATGAAAAGGTTCCCGCGGTGCGAAAGGCCCTATAATATACCTCTGTAAATAAATACTATTTAATTTCACGTCTTGCACACTTTAATGCCCTTTGTATGGAACATATACGCTCGCTTCGAACTGGAATCATGGCGGAATATCCGGTGATGTACACTTCCCAGGGCACTCACGGTCTAATAGAACAAACGTGATAAGAGATACATATGAAATGTGCAGAGCAGGAGGGCGCGAGGATTGGAATTGGGAACCGCTGATGTAGCCTATTGTAATGTTGTCTCTGGTGTTCTGGTCTGTCAGCGTATATGCTTTCAGGGGGCGTGGCTTTGGACGGCGAATTGCAGGGAGGGTGGGACGTTCGCTTTCAGTGCTATCAGGCTAAAGTTAGCATTTTCCAAAATCTCCTACTGCACCTTTAAATAAAGGACTTTCACGTTTTCTTTTTCCTTTCCCCTCCAAAGTTCTTTTCTTGTCAAACGCCTTTTTCCATCATCACTGTGTGTCGCTCCTTTTTACGATCATGACCTCCCTTATCACTCACATCACTCTATTTCACCGTTTTCTTTGTCTCCTCGTGCCTTTTCCTCTTTCTTTGCCAGATCCTATGCTTATTTAAGAGTGCTTGCTAAATCAAACATCAGTATAATTAGAGGTAGTGATTTAAACACCTAACTATAAAGATAATGACACACCAACAGCGTCCACAATAACATTCTGTTTATTATATTAATTTTAGGATTATTATATTATTATAATCCAATTACATCGTTTGCCACTTTAAATGTTCAAGCTCTTTAAAGCAGGATGGAATTTAGAGCTATATCTTTATCGTTATCATTATAGTTTTCGTCCTTGTTGTAAAACCTTCATTAACTAGTGGTGCGTAACTTGTCCCAGGGCATTTGTGCTACAGACGGATATCTAAAATTGTGTGGTTTGTTGAGGAGAGGTGTGCTATTACTTTTCACAGTAATCAGGTTTTCATCTGATGGATTATAAATTGCCAAAAAAGTCACCAAGGTGACTAGAATATCAAACAATGTCTTAATATCAAAATATTACTTAAAGCTGCAGTCCGTAAGTTTTGCCTCTTTGTCACCATGTCTGTTTGAAAACCTGGAATTGCAGATGTGTGCGGAATTATCTAGCTTGCGTGGGTTGTGAGTCGGCACGGCTCCAGCGCAGATGAATCTAATGTTCTGAAGAGTATGTGTGGCAGTCAGTCACCGCACCGGTGTGGATATTTACTGTACTTCGCAATCACAGATTCTAGCCTACATCTTGGAATATGACCCAAATAAGAATTTTCACCGTATATTGCCATCTGAACAAGTAAGTAACAAGTCTGTCACGTTTGTTCTGACCAACTGAGGAAAAAAGCATTACCATAAATCTCGCTACCAATGGTGATTAAATCTAAAGATCGGTTAGCTAGCTCATATCACATCAAACCGTTCAAATCATTATTATTGTTATACTTTATCCTCAAATTGTTAATGTTAACAACATCAACATTGCATGACTATGAGTATAGTGTGTATAAGCAAGTAGATTTCAATTTCTGCACAGTCTAATCTAATTGTCATACTCTTCGAATTTCATATTAAGAAATTATTTTTACCCAAAAAGGAAATTATGCTCCCTACGAACTGGTTTTCTTCCCAGGCTATCTGTAATCAGAAGCACATTTATAACTGGAATATAATTTAATTTCATTCCATTTACATGTGTTTCATAAACACATAATCCTTTCTGGATTACAATCCGCCATCAAAATGATACATTTAATTATTCCATCTGCTGTGAGAAAAGGCTATAAACGATCGGCCACCTGCAGGATCCTCACATGCGATAGCTAGTAGCCGGGACAACTTCTTTATGTTTACAGACGTGACGTAATGACGCAGCGGCATGCTCGAATTTCCCGCGAAAACCTAACCGTACCACTCAAATTAGAAAACATTATTATAAGCTGACCGTTGTAAGGCAATAGTTTTGAACACTGGCTGGTTATGTACTTGCTCAAAAATTGATTTCGAATCATTTTTAACCAGAAAAGTAACGGACTGCAGCTTAAAGGTCCCATGGCATGAAAATTTTTAACATTAATATGAGTTCCCCTAGCCTGCCTATGGTCCCCCAGTGGCTAGAAATAGCGATAGGTGTAAACCGAGCCCTGGGTATCCTGCTCCGCCTTTGAGAAAATGAAAGCTCAGATGGACCAATCTGGAATCTTCCCTTTATATCATCATACGGGAAAAGGTTACCTCCCCTTTCTCTGCTTTAACCCGCCCATGAGAATTTGGCCCGCCCATGAGAAAACGAGCTACTACCGTGCGAGGCAAGCACAATATTTTTTTTTCCTCGAGACATCATGGCTTGCAAACGAGCGAAGCACGGCAGTTGCCCCGCCTCTCTCCTCCTCATTAGCATTAAAGCTACAGACACAGAAATGGCACATCCTAAGGAAAGCTCATTGTAGGACTGGCTCGTAGTGGCTGAAATTCGGCCACAAAGGCTAATTTGGGAAAGAGCCTTACAGAGTACAGTACAGGGACACTTAGGCCTATATAAGCATCTAAAAAGCCGCATGGCCTGGGGACTTTAAATATTTAGAGAACTAGTTACAAAGGGGGTCATGATGCTTTTTTAAAAGTTCAGTATTTGGGTGTAACAGATAGTTGACATGCTTTAATTTCAAAAACACATTCTTTTCAAATACTGACATTAGTTGGTCTCATGCCCGCCTCTCCAAACGCTTCGTTTTCCAACAAAGCCCCTCCTTCCGACAAGTGCAGTCTGCTTTGATTGGCCAGCTGACCCAGTGAATTGGGATTGGCCGAACACCACAAGCACTCGTCGGAAATGTAACGCCCTCACCATAATCGCGAGCTTCATCTTTCAAAAAAAATGTAAAGACAGAGCCCGAACGGGGAACAGAGTCGCGTGACAGACACGGTGATGAAGCTGGTATTTGTTTGCCGTACACAAGCCACGGTTAAGACAGCGACGTAACCCTGTGTCTCTCTCTCTTCTCTGTCTCTCTCTCTCCCCTCTCACATGCGCGCGCACAACACACACACACACAATGTGCAAAACTCTGCATTTGAACAGTCAATAGGAAATACTTAAACTAATAACAAAACAGTAGCTGGTTCAGAAGCGCCAGATTGTCATGGCAAAGTCAGAATTACCTCTTTTCCTAGGTTCACGAAACGGTCGTCCATTTAAATGCATTGCTGTTCTGTTGTAAGTTATCTTAAAGATTCCTAAATGCATCTACTTTCGGAAGGCCAAATAAAGTGCTTTTGCTTTCTCCCTGAAACACACAGCTTCTCTCTAACATGCTGCTTCAACACTAACTGCGATTACTGAAACCACGCTTCGTTATTTGCGTTGCACATTTGGGCGGCATTATGCAAATCTTTCCACACCATGATGTAGACATGTGGGGGCGTGTCAGAACGAGCCGTTTTAGGGGGCGTGGCAGAGTCTTAACTTTGATAAAGAATATCTCTTGGTTTTGAGACTTTAGTCTTGCAACTTCAGGGATCTTATCTATGCACAATCAGCTTGGAACACTCAGAGAAAGGAAAACTTGAAATCGCATCATATGACCCCTTTAACTATTTCAAGATATAATTTATAATGTAGATTATACTTTAAATATAATACAGTATAGGCAAATTTTACTGGCACATAATAATAATTTTTAATAAATAAATAAAAAACACTCAGGATCATGAGTCAAAATCCCTTCTCAAATATTATGAAGGGACTAGAATCGGTGAATCATTGTTTGAATCTTTTAATTTATATGAACCGTCCGAGCGAGCCAATTCACTAGAATGAATCAGATTTCCCAACGCAATATGCAGCGAGCATTTCGAACGAACTGATTCATTAGTCATTAGAATGATTCAATTATTTCAACGCTACATTTGAAACCGAGGATCCATTAAACCGAATCGAATCTCTACAATGAATCGACTTTTACAACAACCGGGAAAGAAGATCGTTGAGGAGCTTGTTTGATTATTTCCTCAACTTCTTTGCCAGTAGATAGGCCTATGTTCACACCAACGTGGCCTTACAAAATACAAAAACTGCTGTTAAACTAGTAGTTTATGTAGTTAATTTTTGAGTATAAAAAAACCCTTAGCAACTCATCTTAGCAAACGCCTAGCAAAACCCTGGCAATCAGTCACAACACCACATCACAGTGCCGATGTTTGAAAAAATTAAAAAATTTCTCTCTTGCTCTTGTTATTCTTTTATTCTCATTATCCTTGTAAAAATGTGAGTCTTATGTGAGCTGCTAATCTGATTGGCCTCCTGCCTGCATATTAACTATCCAAAGTTTCTTCCGAATTCAATCCATTTTCTATGCGGGAGAGAAAACCACATTCAATCATATCGAGGCAGAGGGAGAAAAAGAGGCGGCATGTGATAACCGAGGTGTACTGGCAGACAGACAGACAGATTTTGATTCCGAAATAAAGCTCTTGATTTTCCTCACTCTGATTTAAATGCAAATGAAATCTGTCAACAGTTGATATCTCCCAATTGAGAACCGCGTATATATTTGTGTGCTTATGCATGAAAGAGTGAACGTGACTGAGAGGGACTCGCTGCAATTATATGAAAAATGAATCTCAGATCTGTAAATGAAAGGATAAAGCTCTTTATTTTCCCCAGGGCTTTCCTGTAGGTCACCTTCAGAAGTTTTAGAAGCTGCACGAACTTCCTGAGTCAGGCTGACTTTCTCAAAGCAGGCTCTGACAGAAACTGATTCTGTTAAGCTCAAATGGTTACTTTTAAATTATAGCTCATACTTAAGGTTAGGGATTTAAACAAACCCCTAATCCTAAGTATTACATTTAGGTGTGTAATTCATTTTGCACCATTTTATGCTACAGACATGAATGATTAGGCCT
Organism: Sinocyclocheilus anophthalmus; assembly: GCA_018155175.1. Taxonomy (NCBI): domain Eukaryota; kingdom Metazoa; phylum Chordata; class Actinopteri; order Cypriniformes; family Cyprinidae; genus Sinocyclocheilus; species Sinocyclocheilus anophthalmus. The sequence continues at coordinate 152,087 of JADLZN010008321.1, read as the reverse complement.
GTCACGATAACAACTTTTTGTTGTGCGATATATTGCCCCAGAAATAATTGCGATTGCCAATATTATTGTTAATTTTAAAGACCATTTTATGCCACTGAATATATAATCATAGTGTAACAGCATAATAATGCAAGAAGGCCTATACACTTCCAGATGACAACAAACTTTTCATTTTTAAGAATATTTATATCATGGAAATTAAGTACCAAAATATTAGATGCCTTTAAAAACCTGAATAAATAGTAAATACATTTTGTTTTTACAAAAAGTGCAAAGTAGAAAAAAAGAGAAATGCACAAAGTACTTGTATAGAGATTTTTCCATCTACAGGTTTTTTACCTGACCTTCTTTTCTCTGTAAGTTAAAGGTGCACACTATTGCTGAAAAACAATCACTACTTAGCAGTCAGATGTCTGTATGCACAAAGGCACAGATCCTTAAACAAGGCCATATCTGCAGATGAACCTTTTTTTGTAGAAGCATTTTTCAAATTTGAACTAGCACCTCATGACTACACCACGTTATGTACGAGAAGCTGCAAAAGACACAGGCGCAAGTGGAATGTACAAAACGTGGTGGCATTAATTTTTAAGTAAATATAATGTGCGAAATATTGCATCACCAAAAATTATTGAGGTCATGTACATATAGAATAACTTCCGATTGCCGTTCAATGTGTGTTTTGGCCATGTAATGTTGCTGAAATTAAATATTTGTATTACCTCTGACTCAGAACAGCGATCGTGGGAGAGAGAACACAGGCAGACAGCGCTGAAAGCTGCTAATGCTCATCAGCAAATCAGTGGAAAATAAATAGAAATTATGATTCTGTCTGAGCTATGTGTTTTAAAACGAACATGCACTAATGTAAATGTAGCCTAACAGATGTGTAAACTAAAGACTATTTGAGCTTTATTAAAACTATTCGCACTGATTTATTGTGTTGGTTACCTACTTTTGTTTTCATTTTGTGGCGTTTCGGGAATGAGTTCTTGAGTTCTAGAAACATCACAATCGAAAAAAAAGCCAAGGTTTTTTTTTTTTTTATGATAGTAATCTTTGTTTGAAATTGATTTCATAAAATTGGTATCGAAAAAAGTATCGCTCAGGAACCGGTATCGAAGTCAAGGTATCGGTATCGATATCGAAAATTTTTGAATGATACCCAGCCCTAGACAGATTATAATATAGTGAAAAAATCCCACATTTTGTTTCATTTGGCCAAATAAGCAAAACAGCAACTTCTAAAACTGCTAACAGGGAACATTCTCAGAACTTTGGTAAGATTGTCTCAAAGTTATGAACAAACGTTCTTCCAGTAACATTAATGGAATGGTTGTTCAAAAACTTGTCGTTACATGCTAGTCAGAATTTTTTAACTTACCTTTAAAATGCACTACACATAATGCAATTACCTGTAACTCTAAAACATGGAAAATTAATATTCTATATAATAACTTCTGAACAGTAGTTACACTTTAAAGACAGTTGCATATTATGAATTTTATATTAATGCAATTTCTCACATTAAAACATAAAATGTCATTATTTTTATCTGCAGTGCTTAGCTGTTAAACATTCCAGTTGAATTTCCCCACCTGTAGATTATTGTTTTAAGCGTGCTATCTTCTGTAATCATAATTTAAGCTCCTGCTCTTCACATGTGACCGTTTGTTGTACGTCAGGCGAATGAGTTATGAGCGTTTGTCTCTCTCTATCTCTCTGTGCCACACAGAACTTCAGCACTTACTCCAGACCATTTCGAGGGTGAAAAATGACAGTCTTCCAGACTTCTGTCTGCTTAACGCACTGTCTCATGCCCTTGGTCTCGTCTCAAACTCCTTGCACTTGTGTGTGTGTGTGCTTAAAGGACCAATCCACGGTGACCTCTGTATCATCATCATCAGCAGTGACGCGGTTATTATGGGCTGTCTGCCGCGTGCGCTGTGAATGATGACGCCTTTGCTGCGAAAGCAAAAATGTCTCCTTCGGTCATATATTCTGATGGAACGTTTCAGCAGGGTCGTGCTCGGCCTCATCTAACAATTTGGCAATGTTTGCAAGCGGCCTATTTTTTTCTGGCTCTAGCGCCGCAACCTAACCAGATGTGATAGAGCGATAAAACACTCTCTTTCATGTAAATCTGCTTTTGTCCTAACAGCCATGACAAATGTCATTTTGACGCTTGGTTTATATCTGTTTTAGCCCATCTTTAATCTCATTGGTCAACAATAATGTTCCGCATAACTATACTTCAAACGTCATCTGAAGTCTGACTGATCCAGTTTAATTCAATGGCATTTGGTTGCAGCGGTTCTTTGGTCAGTAAACACAAGTGTAATTTTAATTATTTAATTATTGATTGCATATATATATATGCAGTTGTACAAAAAAAAAAAAAAAAAGCTTATTCAGACCCCCTTAAACATTTTTCACTCTGTTATATTTCAGCCATTTGCTAAAATTATTTAAGTTATTTTTTTTTCCTCATTAATGTACGCACAGCACACCATATTGACAGAAAAAACACAGAATTGTTGACATTTTTGCAATTTATTAAAAAAGAAAACTGAAATATCACATGGTCCTAAGTATTCATACCCTTTGCTGTGACACTCATATATTTAACTCGGGTGCTGTCCATTTCTTGTGATCATCCTTGAGATGGTTCTACGCCTTCCTTTGAGTCCAGCTGTGTTTGATTATACTGATTGGACTTGATTAGGAAAGCCACACACACCTGTCTATATAAGACCTTACATTTCACAGTGCATGTCAGAGCAAATGAGATTTATGAGGTCAAAGGAACTGCCTGAAGACTCAGAGACAGAATGTGCAAGGCCCAGATCTGGCCAAGGTTACAAAAAATTTCTGCTGCAAACGTAAGGTTCCTAAGAGCACAGTGGCCCCATAATCCTTAAATGGAAGACGTTTGGGATGACCTGAACCCTTCCTAGAGCTGGCCGTCCGCCAAACTGAGCTATCGGGGGAGAAGAGCCTTGGTTAGAGAGGTAAAGAAGAACCCAAAGATCACTGTGCTGAGCTCCAGAGATGCAGTCGGGAGATGGGAGAAAGTTTTAGAAAGTCAACCATCACTGCAGCCCTCACCAGTCGGGGCTTTATGGCAAGAGTGGCCCGACGGAAAGCCTCTCCTCAGTGCAAGACACATGAAAGCCCGCATGGAGTTTGCTAAAGAACACCTGAAAGACTCCAAGATGGTGAGAAATAAAATTATCTGGTCTGATGAGACCAAGATAGAACGTTTTGGCATTAATTCTAAGCGGTATGTGTGGAGACTTTCCGTACCCACTGTTGATATATGTGACCCTGGAGCACAAACCATTCTTAAGTCTCTGAATACATTGAATACAAAATACATTGTATGGATCAAAATTATTGTTTTTTCTTTTATGCCAAAAAATCATTAGGATATTAAGATCAAAATCATGTTCCATGGGAAGATATTTTGAAAATTTTTTTTAAAAAAAAAAAAAAAAAAAATTTTTTTTTTTTTTTGTAAAAAAAAAAAAAAAAATCTATTACAACTTACTTTTTATTAGTAATATGCTTTGCTAAGAACTTCATTTGGACCACTTTAAAGATGATTTTCTCAATATTTAGATTTTTTTGCACCCTCAGATTCCAAATGTTCAAATAGTTGTATCTTGGCCAAATAGTGTCATATCCTAACAAACCATACATCAAAAGAAAAGTTTATTTATTCAGCTTTCAGATAATGTATCAATCTCAATTTCGGAAAATTGTCCCTTAATTGACTGGTTTTGTGGCCCAGGTCCCACACCTACATATATTATATACTATATATAGATAATATATATATATATATATATATATATATTATGCATTTATATATATTATCAGGGATTGAAAATGAACTTTTTTCACTCTCACCAGCCATTTTGGCTACTAAATTTTTAAGTTACCAGCCATACATAACTTCTACTAGCCAAAAAAAACTAAACAAATTAAACCAACAGCTTGAGGCTGTCTACATTGAACGTGACAAAGCGACTGCTGCAAATCATTTTGTGTCAGAACTAGGGATGTGCGATATTGACAAAAAAAATATCTCAATATTTTCTGGGATTTTACCGATAACGACAATTAGACAATATTTTGCTGAATGTGTTATTGTGCTGATATCTTAAAGACTACCGTGGACAGCTGACTCCTAAAGTTTTTGATAATCTTCATATTCTCTGTGGTCAGTTCAGAGCAGTGATAGAAATTAATCTTTTCCAATAAGTTTAAATTGATTTTTACCTTTTATGTGCATTTTACCTTTTATAAAGCAATTTTTTCTAAAAGTGTGCATCATCTTTTGATTCAAATTCTTACTTTTAATCAGTCAATTATAATAATAATACATTAAGGCTGTTACTAAACAAATTAATTCAGTATCAATAAAATTAATCTTTGCAAAAGTTGCATATGAAGTGGCATTTAGATGCAGCTTAGAGGGACATGGAATGCTTTAACCTGCAGTTACAAATGCATAAATAATGTTTTGATATTTTAAACATGAAATTTTGAATACTGATATTTGAAATAATTTAAAAAATGAAAGATACATTAGATATAAAATTAAAACAATTAAAACCTAAATGCCTACGTGCACTAAGTTAATGTAGTTGCTTATGCGGATGCGTGCACTCTTTAGGTGTGTTTTGTTTGGTGTTTGCAATATTCTCGATAATGTAATGAGTTCAGTATTTGCGCTAAACCTGCACAGATTTGGCTTGCACAAACTTCCCCAATAAATTAATGAGTGAACATAACTTACAAAAAGTAACCCGCCAAATTGGCTAGTGATTTGACAGCGTTACCCGCCACAGCTGATTTTTACCCGCAGTTGGCAGGTGTTAATTTCAAACCCTGTATATATGTAGTTTGTATATAGAGTTAAAGTTCTGGAAAGGACATGCCGGTACTATAAATACATCTTCTGGATATACACAATCTTGGCATATCTTTTGAATTTCTCAATTTCTCTCTCAATTGTACAACCTGTATGGATGGCAAGTCAGAAACCTAATTTATGTTTTAAGATTTTCCATTATTTCCAACTGTGCGGCTCTGCAAATGCCCCTCCCATTCTCTAATGAGTTTTCTCAAGGGAACAAACCTCCTGTGAAATTCTGAGAAATTGTTGAACATGCACTTTATCGTCAAAACACCTCAGGAAAAATAGGTGAATATTGCCTTCAAGTAGAAAAATGCATAAACCATCAGGCGTTTTTCTGTTGTTGCTCTTCAATGCTTTGAAGGATTCACACCGACTTCAGGTTTGAATAGAAGCTCAGGTGCAGTGATTAGCTGAACACACAATGGCTGGGCTCTTAAAAGGTTCGATGCGGGCTACTCGATTCACTGCCAAGGTCTCTACAACAGGGCTGCTGGGATTTTATCCTCTGATTGACTTTTGACTTAAGAGCTGGGAATTTAGCCACCTGGTAAGCTAACACTCAATAATCAATGGAAAAACAATCACATTCTCATGCACACACATGCATGAGCAACCTCATGTTGTTTCCGCTAGTTTTTTTTTTTCAGTAGAGTCCCTATGCAATAGTCACTATCTGCAAATGTTTAAGAACTGAACTTGGGCTCAGCTCTGTTCCATTAGTTTAAATGTCCTAATCTAGTCCTTGAAAGTAGTAAAGACAAACAGATTGGAAAAAGTAAAGAAATTACCTCGCTGTCCACAAAGGAGGATCTTGAGCATGAGATTCAACTCAAGCTTCCCTCCAGATTACTTACTTAAAGATAGTTAAGATTAAAAATGAAGGCGGTATGTCAGGATGCCAAAAGAATTGTCACAGGAGTGAAATAAGCGCTGCTTCTATGCATTTGCGTTGTGATTGACACATGCTAAATTAACAAGCTCCTCATGAGCTTTCGTTTTGAACTCCATTATGATTTATTACAGATAGGGGGAGTGTTAATTATATGCACAACCTGCCGCCATGATGCTAGAGGGTTCTGGTGGTTGCAAAGTGTGGTGAATGGAAGTTTAATGGAAGGGGGTGTTTTACATGACACTGGTTTTAACTAAAAATGGAAATGTTTTTATGCATTTTGGTGGTTCATTTACACTACAACAGTGTTTTGGGAGCCTGAAAGCTAATGTTGTGAATAAAATAATTTATCCAAAAATAAAATGTCTTATCACTTAAAGGAACATGCCACTATTTTTGAAAATAGGCTCATTGTCCAACTCCTCTAGTGTTAAACAGTTGAGTTTTACCGTTTTCGAATCCATTCAGCCGATCTCCGGGTCTGGCGGTAGCACTTTTAGCTTCAGCTTAGCATAGATCATTGAATCTGATTAGAACGTTAGCATCTCGCTCAAAAATATTTCGATATTTTTCCTATTTAAAACTTGACTCTTCTGCAAAGTTCCTTGATTATTACGCCAGAATGAGAGTATAGTTCCTAGCATAGAAAATCGCAACTTTTCATTTTCCGTCAGTCTTAGTACACGATGTAACTACAGAAGAGTCAAGTTTTAAATATGAAAAATATAGAAACTCTTTGGTCATTTTTGAGCGAGATGCTAACGGTCTAATCAGATTCAATGATCTATGCTAAGCTGCAGCTAAAAGTGCTACCGCCAGACCCGGAGATCGGCTGAATGGATTTGAAAAACGGTAAAACTCAACTGTTTAACACTAGGGGAGTTGGAAAATGAGCCTATTTTAAAAAATAATAGTTCCTTTCACTTTATTTTGCATATCCATAAGGGTTAAAAAAAAAAACAGATGTCGGGCAAAATTATGCATCAGTCATTCATTACGTGTTTTCATAATTAAATGAATGAATGAGAGTTTATGTGCACAGGCTTTCTTTACAAAGTGACATCGCCAACTACTGCCCTGGCATGCATAATACAGCATTTTTTGTCGTTTTCGTGGATCCGTGCAAAGGAAAACTTTTCCGTTTTATCCTTTTAATAATAAAACCCCCAGGGTTATTATTTAAGGTAAGTGCTATTTAAGGTATTTGTAATGTCTTGAATAGTTAAGCAGTGGTTTCACTGGGAAAATCTTCCTGAAAGTGCATTGAACGAGCTCTGGCGGTGTGGTGTGATTACAAACTGGTTCTGATAGTGGAGAAGTCTCTGACCCGTCTGATTAAAACAGCAATTGTGATCAGCCTATACGTTTAACCAAAGCTCTGACCTCTGCGACACATGCCATTGTTGGCACGATAAAGGTCTGCAAATGGCACAGCCGTGATCAAAGCCCTAATAAAAAAGTGGTCAAAAGAAAGTCATATTAGAAGTTCTTACCTGAGTTGCAGTAACTTTGAGGAATGTGATGACATTGCAGGTCTTAAATATATTTCCCTGCAGGCAGCCTTTGGGAAAACCTGACACTTCACCTGAATAGCACTGGTGTGTTTGAGAAGAAAAGAAAGTGCATATGTATTATTATAGAATGCACATACAAGCGTATGCATGTGCTAGAAATAGAGCTATTTTGAATGTGCATGCATTTCACTCTCTTTCTTTCTCTGAGTTTTTCTTGTCCTTTGAGACACCAGTTATAAAAGTGCAGTTATATAAGTAAATACTGGACTCAAACAGAGATACAAGAACAAGGATGTTAGCACTTTCAAATATCATATCTTGTCATTTTACCAGTTCTTTTTGTTAATTTAGGTTATAAAGTATAAGATGCATCATCTTGGACATAAATGACAACTGCATAGTGCTTAGGTTCTGTCCAGTTATAATTTCAGATAACATTTAAAAATTTTTTAGCATCTTTGTAATGAGTCAAGAAAAATATAAAATGATGGTAAAATTGGAGGTTAAGATGCAATATTCATTATATTGTTGTATATACAGTACTGCACTTGGCAAATGTTATAGATCTTCCAGATACCCCATGCTTAAAAAAATATGCACATTATAGATACTGCATACTGCTAAAATTAGTAGTAGTATGGATGCATTACCCACAACTCTGCGTTTTACAGGAAAGAGTCTTGTGGCTTTTGTCTTTCAGTGTATGTTAGATCAAAGCTGCTACAGCAGTTTTAAAGTGTATGAAGCTAAAAGTGAAATTTAATTTTAAATAGCTGACTGCTACAAATCAATCTAAACAGTGTTAAAGGTGAATATTTTGTGTCCCAAAACTGGCATGCTTTCTTACTAGACACTCAAAAGTATATACTTTCCCATCATGCACAAAATAGGAAAGTGAGTAGAAGAACAGTGGGATCCAAACGTCTGAAACCACTGGTACATTTTTGTAAAAAAGAAAAAGTGACGTCTGTACAAAGAGTCATATGATTAATGGCACACATTTACTTTTTAAATTTGATTAGTGATATAGAAATAGTACCGTTTTTACAGTATCACTTTACATCATCTTTTTTTTTAATTACAGAAAAAAAAAAAGAAAAAAAAGGTCAGCAGCTGTGGTTGCCAGAATAAGTCTGTAAAAATATGGCAAAAATGTAATATTTTTACAGAACACCCTGTATATTTTACAGTTTAAAACTGTATTTTACAAACCAATACAACAAAAAGCCATGATAATAAGAAAAGCATTAAACATATACTGACAACCACATGACAAATCAAAAATCATCACAGCTTTTCCACAAACTGATGTAAATTCTAGAAGGTGCACAGTGTTACACACATAAATACAAAACACCATCATAACACACAAGATACGAAAATAATTCAATGAACATTAATTAAACAGCATAAGTAACATATAACACCATATATACATAACTGATAAAAAATATATATATTAAGAAATATATATTACACGACAATTCTGGGACGTCATCTAAAGTTTTTACTGTACATTAAAGACTTTGTTCTTTTTTTACTCGCAAAATGGGACATTTATCGTTATTTTACTGTGAACTTCACTTGAAATTTATGGTTGGATATATTTCCAGTTTTTTCTTGTATAGTAAGAAACCGTCTTTTTACGTTACAGATTGAGTGAGATTTGAATCAGATTGTTAGTTGGTATCATTATTTGGAACCTACTGCCATGTATTTTGTGTCACGTTTCCACTCAGAGAGCATGAAATGGGATGGTGCAGAAGAGAAAAAAGAGCCCTGCCTTAGAATGGCCAAATACATGAGAGATTATCGGGACTGAGCGAGAACTGTGTTGTGTGTGTGTGTGTGGTGTGTGTGTGTGGTGTGTGTGTGGTGTGTGTGTGTGTTTGGATTTGGGGGTATCATCACAGAAGTGGTCTGAGGGCTTTTTAATGAAAGTTATGTAATAGGTCTTTTGGTATGACTCATCTCATCCTAATACACACACGCTCACTCTTAAGGACTGAATGTGCATTTTTTTTTTATCAAAACAATTCACACATTCACAGCATTTGACAAAAAAAATTACACATGTCAATCACGCGCCGTGACCGCTTCCCAACCCTTTTTGTGCACTGAGAATTCCCTCCATCTTTACGATGGGTCAGTGTGTAGGGGAGGTTTCTGGGGCATGGGTGTTGTCGTCGTGGTAACCACGGTTGTTACCATGGTTCCGTTGTAGGATCAATGGGTTTGTGGGACCATGGGTGAGAAAATGGGGTCACTGGTGTCAAAATTGAAGAACCACTGCGAACATGATTCATATAAATATTTATGTAGTGCAACATGATCATCGTCAATCATTGAACAAAAAGTTGGGCTGAGCTATGTCCGGGTTTTTTTTTTTTTGCAGTTCACTTAAATGGTCCTTCAGTGTGGGACAAATAAAATTAAAGAAATAAAAGTATAAATATGTAATGCAGTCTCTGAATTATTTTGAGGTCATAAACACTGCATGTTTAATAATAAAAAAATAAAACCGTTTTAGATGCGCATGTCACTCTACAAGACACTGCATGAGATTTCATGTCAGTCACCTACATAATTATGTGTATAAATATTTATGTAGTGCAGCATGATCAATGTCAACAAAAAGAGGGGCAGATCTATGTGCAAAAGTTAATGAGTTAATATCATGTATGGCAATGTGGAAAAAAAATATGTAATGTACAAATAAAATGAAAAAATGTAATATTAACCTATACTACATCAAAACACAAAACAGTTTTTTCATGACTCATTTTCTGCGTTTCTGTCAAGGGTGATAATTTTCGACCAAGGCATGAATGTGTGGATAATGATACTGTGATAGATGCGGTACTTGTGTTCCCATTAATGTGCTTTGGCATGAATAAATGGTTTAATTTACTGTGTTAAAAGTAAAGATGAACTCTAAAAATTAGCACATGACGAATCAGTTACGCAATGTCTGTGTCCCACAATATTGTGGTTTGTGTGTTAAATGTTGAGGCTAATTTGAGCGGTATCTAATGATGCTAGACATTTAGATTGGACCAGTTACGCAAATAATGAGTTAAATCGAGTTTTGGTGCGACGCGCCACTTGCTGTCAGTTATGATCGGATGAGAAGCCTCCTGGTGGCGGATCATGACTTGATCTTTTATTATGGACTGTTTGTGTCTCGCGTGGGTCACCTGGTACACGAGGGTGCAGGTGGATGTTGAAAATATGAGAACAAGAGTTACATTTTGAGCAGGTTGAAAGCAGCGTCATCAATGGACGTATGTATTGTGATTTCTGTGGTATTGTATATGTCTGTATGAGTATTTTATTGATGTCGGTAGTAGACATAAAAGCATCTCCACAGTGCAGGGAGACATTAGGTAGCAGTAGCACATAGATTAATAATGTAGTAAAGAGATTCACTGGGTTATTTCATTCGTTTACAGAATGAATGTGTTTGTGTGTGTGTGTGTGTGTTGTGTGGTGTTGTGTGTGTTGTAAAAGTAATGTTTCTTCTATGTGCTTTTGCAAAGAAGCATTTTTCTTTGCATAGTGTCCTTGAGTTATGATAAAAACCTTCACTATCAAGTTCTTTGTTGTATTCTTTAGATCAGTGTGCTACTTGGTTTCATGTGTTAACAAAGCACAAAAAATGCTGGCCATACTACCACATTTTTTAAAGAAAATTCAGTAAAACATTTTAAAAACCAGCTTCAATAAGAGTTGTTGACTAACATGGTGGCGCGTCTCTCTCTCCCGTCAGAACAGTGTTTTTGTGTTTTTTGTCTTGTGAGTCGCAGTGTTTTTTTGTAACGTTTTTCTTTGCGTTCCTACCTGTCCTTAAGCGCGCATATAGTCTTGAGTTTCTGCTCGATGTCGGCAGAACGACATTTTTAGAGTTAAACTCCGTGCACGCCGAAGAGCTGCGAGATCTCGGTCTGCTCCGGAGGCCTACACCATCACCGACCCCACTACTGCATCTCGCCCACAGCGGAGGTGCCACAAGCGGCGTGAGAGGAAGCAGAAGAGGGGTAAGTGCGGAGGTATCCGGGCTAGGCTAACGGCTAACCCACACAAGCCAGCTATCCCCACCATCGTACTGGCTAATGTACGCTCTTTGGACAATAAACTGGACTACATCTGACTACTACGCTGAACTCAGAGGACTGTAAGAGACTGTTGTTTTTTTGTGTTCACGGAAACATGGCTCAGCAACAGCTTACTGGACTGCGCCATTCAGCTCGACAATACTAGTTTCGGATACGAGGTAAGCTCAGGACGGTAGTTCGCTCGAGGGAGGTAGACACCACCGCGAGGCGGGCTTTGTGTTTACGTCAATGATGCGTGGTTCTGCGATGGCTTTGTGGTCTGCAAACACTGCTCACGCCTGGTGAGTTTATGATTATTAGTGCTAGCCGTTATATCTACCAGAGAAATACGCCATAATGCTCGTTGCGTCTCCATTCCCTCCCAGCCCAAACAACAGCAACGGATCGAGGCACAAGAATGAACTGTATCCCACATCATGAGCAGCAGACAGCCCACCCTGATGCTTTCTTTTCTCATATTTGCTGGGGATTTCAACCACGCAGACTTAGAGTGTGTTCCCAAAAATACACCAACACATAGACTTTCCAACACGGGGAAACAACACTCTGGACTTTGTTTACACCCCCCAGAGAGGAGCTTACAAGGCCCTACCCCTCCCCCACCTCGGTGCCTCAGACCACATCACTGTCATGCTAATGCCTGCATGCAGACCGCTCGTTAAAGTCGCCAAACCAGTTCACAAACAAATACAAGTGTGGCCGGAAGGGTCGTCAGAGGCTCTTCAAAACTGTTTTAACACCACTGACTGGAATATGTTTAAGCAGGCTGCCACATACAATAACTCCACAGACCTCCAAGAGTACTCAGAGACTGTCACTGCCTACATCACCAAGTGTATTGATGATGTAACAGTCACAAAGACCATCACTGTCCGGGCCAACCAGAAGCCGTGGCTGACAGGGGAGGTTTACAGACTCCTGAAGGCTCGGAACGCTGCCTTCAGAGCTGGAGATGAGTTGGGCTTGAAGACAGCTAGGGCCAACATTTCCCGCGGCATCAGAGAGGCTAAGATTCAGTACTCCAGGAGGATAGCCCATCTTTTCAGCGACAGCGGAGACACTCGGAGCCTGTGGCAGGGGATACAGACCATTACGGACTACAAGCCCCAACCGTGGACCTGTGACAGCACCATCTCCCTGCTGAACGAGCTGAACGCCTTCTTCGCTCGCTTTGAGGCACAAAACAGCACCACTGCACAGAAGACTCCACCTCCTCCCGGCGACCAGGTGATGACGCTGTCCCCAGACAGCGTGAGGAGATCCCTCAGCATGATCAACGCACTGCAAAGCTCCGGGTCCTGACAACATTCCTGGTCGTGTACTGAGAGACTGTGCAGTGGAACTTACTGATGTCTTCACAGACATTTTCAACATCTTGCTAAGTCAGGCTGTTGTCCCCACATGCTTCAAAGCTACCACCATAATTTCAGTCCCGAAGAAGCCATCTCTATCCTGCTTCAATGACTACCGTCCAGTTGCACTTACTCCTATTCTCATTAAGTGCTTTGAACAGCTAGTCATGCATCACATCAAGTCTGTCCTCCCTCTCCCTGGACCCCTTCCAGTTTGCATATCGGTCTAACCGCTTGTCCGATGATGCCATCGCCATTGCCCTCCACTCAGCACTCACACATCTGGATAAAAAAGACTAATTCGTCAGAATGCTGTTCATAGACAGTTCAGCATTTAACACAATCATCCCTCAACAGCTCATTCACAAATTGGTCCAGCTGGGGCTCAACACTTTGCTGTGCAACTGGCTGTTGGACTTTCTGACTGGAAGACCTCAGGCAGTATGGGTTGGCAGTAGCACATCCAGCACCATCACACTGAACATTGGGGCCCCCCAAGGATGTGTGCTGAGCCCCCTCCTCTTCACTCTGCTGACCCACGACTGCACACCGTCACACAACTCCAACCTCTTCATTAAGTTTGTGGATGACACGACTGTGGTGGGTCTCATTAGCAACAGAGATGAAACAAACTACAGGAGCGAGGTGAGCCGCCTAGCCGGGTGGTGCAGTGACAACAATCTATCTCTGAATGTGGAGAAGACAAAGGAGACTTGTTGACTTCAGGAGAGTGCACACTCAAAATGTTCCTCTGACCATCAACGGTGCGACTGTGGAGAGAGTGAGCAGCACCAAGTTCCTGAGTGTGCACATCACAGAGGATCTCTCCAGGACTGACAACACCACAGCACTGGCCAAGAAAGCACAACAGCGTCTCTACGTCCTCCTCAAACTGAGAATAGCCAGAGCCCCTGCCCCATCATGTGTACCTTCCCCTTCCACCCCCCGCCTCCCCCCCCCCCCTGGACACAAAACACAAAAAAGAGGTTAAAAGAAAGAAAGGCAAGCCATTGAGAGCATTCCGATGATTTCTGGCTCACTTTGTAGTACGGCCATACACCCTGCACGCGTCCTTCCGCAGTACCCTTTAACGCATAGTGAGAGCATTGGTTTCCCTCCCCCCTCCCTCCAGGACATTGTATGAACCCGGCTCACCCGCAAAGGCCTCTGCCTTGCAGTGTGATCCCACCCACCTGACCACGTCCTGCTGCCATCAGGGAGAGACTGCGAGTCTCCGGTCCAGAACCAGCAGAACTTGAAAGACAGCTTCATCCATCGACAGTCAGGAAGCTGAACCCCTTCCGCCTTAACCCCCCCCCCCCTCGTTTGCCCATGCAAAACCACTGAACTCTTGTGGGGACCCTCAGACCCCCGCCCCCCCCAGCTCCCACATCCCCAGGTCCTTCCACTCCCCCTCCCAGTAACACACTGTGACCTGCACCAGTCACTTTGTGCAGCATTGGTCTGCTCACTACCTCATTCAGCATTGAACTGACCTCATTCAACTACCTCTTCAGTCAGTTTAAATAAAGAACTGCTCTCTGAGCTTTTTGTCACTTTAATCAGACTGAATAAGCTCTTTTGCACTACAATCATTATATCTGCACTGTTTGTTTATTTCACTGGTTTGCACTCTATCTGCCATGTGCTGCTTTATTTAGCTTTTTTTAGCTTTTTTACATGTCCTTATTTGTACATTTGTATAGTTTTTATTTTAATATTTTAATGCTAATCTGTATTTATTAGTAATTGTTATGTTCTAGTACTGTGTAGTGTTATCTTATCACCAAGGTAACCTTAGAGTAACGCAATTTCAATTCTCTGTGTTTATGTGCTGTACATGTGGAAGAATTGACAATAACGCAGACTTTGACTTTTGACTTTGACTTTGATGCTGTAGATTGTCACAGAAAATTATTCACCCTTCAGTTCATAAAGAACAAAATCCTTTTTACAGTTGTTCACTTGGAATGGAGGATAATAGAGTAACACACATTACAGTAAAAAATCAGCAAGACTATTATCAAAATATGCCTATTCTGCAAGGAGGCATTAAATTGATCAAAATGCAATTTAAAGACATTTATATTATTACAAAAAAAATGTTTCACGGTTTCTACAAAAATATTAAGCAACAACTGTTTTCAACACTGATAATAAATAGAAATGTTTCTTGAGCATCAAATCAACATATTAGAACAATGATTTCTTGGAGTATCCGTTACCTGAAGACCGGGAGTAATGATGCTGAAAATTTCAGCTAAAGCCACGGAACTAAAATACAGCTATATATATTACAATAGAAAACCGTTATTTTATTGTAATATTTCACAATATTACTATTTTTTTATTGTGTTTGATAAAAAATCCAGCGAGTCAGGTAGCCTTCTTTGAATATGTAATATATATAATACTTATACAATAGTATAATATATAATATTTATAGTGAATATTTACACATTTTAAGTATTTTTTTAAGTGCATTAATGTGAATGCTTTTTGTTTGATTTTATTAACTGAGGGATGAGTATCCTATGCAATCAACCTTGAAAATCCTTCAGGAAACTTTAGTTTACATCTGTACACCATTTCCTTTTTCCTTTTTCTTTATTTTGCATTTCTATCCCTAGGAGACCGCAATTAGTGACAGTAAGAAACAGAAACATGCACAAAAAAACTTGTGTTGTTTTGTTTTTTACAGCTTTTAAAGGGGTCCTATTATGCTTTTTTCACTTTTTCAACTTTATTTAGTCTGTAATGTTGCTGTTTGAGCATAAAAATGATCTGCAAAGTTACAAAGCTTAAAGTCCACTTCAAAGGGAGATATATTATTAAACAGAAATCACTTTTCAAAAAACTACAAAGAACGACTCGTTTGGACTACAACGCATATTTTCCAGGA
Source organism: Sinocyclocheilus anophthalmus (assembly GCA_018155175.1). Taxonomy (NCBI): domain Eukaryota; kingdom Metazoa; phylum Chordata; class Actinopteri; order Cypriniformes; family Cyprinidae; genus Sinocyclocheilus; species Sinocyclocheilus anophthalmus. The sequence continues at coordinate 136,385 of JADLZN010008321.1, read as the reverse complement.
TTTGTGATCTCACAAATACCGAACACTGAGACGAGAGTCACGAGACCTGGTTGAGCTGCACTAGAGAAGGCAACAAGTGTTATCACTATGTCGGAGACACGCTAGCTTTCCCTAGGCAGACGAACTTAGAGTGGTTACACTCATCCGGGTTTAAATCGCGCTCAATTGATTTGATTTTGACGCAATATTTAGACTGAAGCTCGCAGGTGGCTATGGTAAGGGGCCTAACATTTCCCTACCAGGCGCTGAGTGCTGCCAATCACAACACACACTGGCCGCACAACCAATCACGCACATTTCTATTTCGGAGGCTGGCCTGTACCATTGATACAGGACTATTCGAGTCGTTCATGGCCAGGCTGGTGAGAGAAGGTGTGTGTCATAAGGGTAAAATATTTTTCAAACAACCTAGTATATAGCCTGTCTAGATACAAAAAGAAAACCCCCCCAAAACAAAATCAAGACTTTGTAAAAGAGCATAATAGGACCCCATTTAACCTCCAAGTACCTTTTGCAGTCTGAGATCTACGACGTTGGCAGTGTATGTGTGTGTGTGTAGTGGGCAGTCTCTAATTGGTTAGCAGTAGCGATGTTTTAACCACCTCCATCTGTTTGAACGCTGTAATGTGAGAGTGTGCAGGTGCGCCAGGGTCACTTAACAGGTTAACAACACCGGATTTGTGCCAGAAAATCACAGATAATGGTTGTGTCCGAAATCGCATAATCTTTTGATATGATATGATCTTTCTATATGATATGAATGTGTGTAGTATAAATATAATCTGGACGTACTACATCTATCATGTTGTCATTATCACGTGTCCTACCAGCGTCAGCTGCATCACGTCACTGCCATTCATAAATCCTCTCCTGCGGCCTCATGGGATAGTAAAGTCCACACTTCAGAATCAAGCCGGAAGTAGTAGGTCATCTGGGTACTTTTTGCCTACTCTTTTATGAGTTCTATGAATTCGGACATACTACTTTTCTCCAGAGGCGGACAGTAACTAAGTACATTTACTTGAGTACTGTACGGATGATTTACTAATTCCGGCGAGATTCTGAAGTGGACATCTGATGGACACTTTACTATCCCATGATGCCACAGGAGAGGATTTGCGAATGGCAGTGTAGCAACACAACTGCAAAGGGTAGGCCACATGACAATGACACCATGATGAATATAGTATGTCTGGATTAGATTCATACTACACACATTCATACTATGTAGACTACTATGTTTTTTAATGAGCGCTAAGTAATGACTTCAAAAGAAGTACCTACTCGGAGAATATGCAATTTCGGACACAGCCATGGTATTCATAAAGCAGCAGTTAAAAAGATCTTATAACGAGTGGTTCATTCATAAAATTAGTATAACCTTACCTTCACGCTGTGGAAATACAAACCGGAAGACAACGAGCACAGTGCTGAAAAGGATGGGGCTACAGAAGGTCTATATAGAATGTACTTTTTTAACAGTCGTAAAGCAAGTTTCAAAACAAATGCAGTACCTACTATAAAGTATTAGATTTCGGATGCAAACACCTAAACCACTAATAGCAATGTGTTAACCACTCAAAACACCACATAGCAACATAGCAAACGCATTTTAGCATCAAGTTATGCACGAGCAAACAGCGCTAAAACTCTAATTATGCAATATTTTCTGTTTGCAAATGCCTTAGCAATACAAGTGTACAATAGTTTGTCATACCAATAACGCGTATTACATCTGTAACAGATACTAAGAGAAAGAGAAAGAGTTTTGCATTGCAAGAACGGTCAGATAATTAGAGGAAATAGTTTGTATGTGTGGAATAAATTATGATTTGGAGCATCTTTACAAATTAATATGATCCAAATGACATTATGCAAAGGACGAAGGAAACCGTTAATAACTTTTCAAAGGCTTTGCACCACAATAATCAGAGAATAATTGTGTCTGCAACAGGGACCGTCTGCTATAATCAAGCTCCTGGTGAGTGTGCATGTGCGTGTGTATCTGTTCAGAGCTTGTGGTCTGTGTTTTTATCCCACCTTCCTGTAGTTCCCCTGTCTCGTACTTAATTGAATATGTTTAATATTTTAGTTCAAAAGGTTCCGGCCGTCTGAAATATATTGATATTAATGTTGCAGAAGACGGTAATTACTCCAGCAGACCTGTGCTATGTGCATGTGTGTTTGTGTATGACTTTGAAGTGGACTGTTTTAATTAATTTGCTTAATTATATTTCAAAACTTCTAATGAAGTACGGCAGATTAGCATACACAATAAATCCATCAGTGGAAGCAGTGACAGCTCCTCATACACGCGTGCACACAATGATATTAAAGCTGGACGTTCTCTCTCATCTCTCTGTCACGGCCTCCTGCATGTACTCTGTGTAATTAGCTTTTATCTGAAAGGACACCCAGGCTTCTGCAGTCACCCGTCGCCGCCGATACTGTCGTGAAGCGCTTATGAACATCTGCATGCCCCTCGAGACACCTGGATGTCAGTGAGCTCCCCAGACACTGCGCGTGCATTTTCAGATGGCGTTCAATTGTGGCGGCCTGTCCTTCATTCTTGTGGGTTTATTTACCATCCTAAAAATAACCAAATTAAAAGTACAATAGAAGTAACCTGCTATTAGTCAACACAAAATGACAGGTAGATTTGAAGATTTGTCTTTTTGAAGGCATTTTAATGCCATATTATTATTTTTTACAAAGCTATTACTGTTATTATATTAAACTATAGTGATTTGAACATCATCCTCTTAATTCTAAGAACCAGCAATCAGATTGATTTGATAAAACTGACAAAAATAGAGGCATGTGGGAGTTTTTCACTTGGGCCAGTAAGCAACTGCCTAGTAAACAGACTGAAAATCATAGCAACCACCTAGTACCCACTCAAAACACCCTGGGAATCACTTAGTAACCACTCATAATACCATAATACTGGAACCACCCAGAACACCCTAGTAACCAATCAGAACACTGTAGTAACCACCTAGAATATCCTAACAAACCACCTGTATCCAATTAGAACACTGTAGTAACCACCTAGAATATCCTAACAAACCACCTAGTATCCAATCAGAACACTGTAGTAACCACTTAGAATATCCTAACAAACCACCTAGTATCCAATCAGAACACTGTAGTAACCACCTAGTATCCAATCAGAGCACTGTAGTAACCACCCAAAACACCCAAGCAACTTCCTAGTAACCACCTAGAACACCCTAACAACCACCTTCTTGTAACCACCAATAACACTTTAGTAGTAACCATCTAACAGTCACCCAGACAACCCTAGCAACTAATTAGTAACCACTCAGAACACCCCAGTAGCCACATAGTAAACATTCAGAACACGGTAGTTACCAATAGCTGCCTAGTAACCACCTAGAACATCCTAGCAACGGCTTAGTAATCACTCATTAACTACACACAACGCTGTAGCAACCAACTGAAAAACCATAGTGACCACCTAGCAACCACCCAGAATACCCTAGCATCCACATAGTAACCATTTAGAACACCATAGTAACTACCCAGAACACCATAGCAACCACCTAGTAACCACTCAAAACACCCTAGGAACCACTTAGTAACCACTCATAATTCCATAGTAAGCACCTCAGAATCACCCAGAATACCTTAGCAACCACCTGGTAACCAATCAGAACACCCAAGCAACTTTATAGTAACCATCTATACTAGAGCAGCCTAGTGTCATTTCAACCCACTGACTTAAAAACAACCCACAGATAACAGTAGCCCAATTCCATGGGAACCACCTAGTAACCAGCCACAACGCCCTCAAATTCACCTAGATAAACCAAGTAACCACATAGCAACCACCCACATAGCGAACACACTAGCAACTGCATTGTAACACCCAGAACACTCTAGCAACTATCTAGTAACCACCCAGAACACCATAGTAACTACCAAAAACCCCAGCAGCCATATATAATATTAATTTCTTAATTTATTTTGGTGTTACACTAGATTTTACAATGGTTTTAGAGTAACTGCTAACTATTTTAGCGGAACTATGGTAAAAAAAAAAATTTTTAAATAATGCAAACGTTTACTTGTAGTCATCTGCCATTTGTTACGTCACAACGTTAGCTTGAAACCACATGAATATCTGAGAAGTGTTGAGAGGATTTCCTCAGACAATGACGCTACAAATTGCAGTCTGCTTGATAAACAGCTAAACTAGCTAGCGTCTGGGCTCAGTCATGAATGTTTCAAAATACACTTCATCATGAATTGCCTTTAAGTACCGCCTGACATGCTAAACACAAGCTGGCTCCATGAATATTTTAGGAGAATGTGGAGCATCTAGAGACCTAATGATCTGGTCTGGAATGAGCTGATATGACTTTAGACTTAGCAGGTGATGTATGGAAGAGAACCGAGTGGAGAACATGTGTAACAGTTACAGAGTGCTAGTTTGTTGGGTATTTCTTTTTGATGCGTGTTATACACGCAGAGCGGTTCAGACACGAGTGTGGACTTTCATTGATGCGCTGAGGACTCCTGGGAGATAAGGACGGTTGTAGATGAGTGTTGTTTGTTCTTTTGTTCCGACGATGACTCTCCGCTGAATGCTAACAGGCCCTGTAACAGAAGATGAAACGCAAACACTTACAGCAGAGACTGACTCACTGAGGTAAATAACGTAAAGCACCGCAAAGCTACTCCTGGAACTCATCGACAAACAAATAACAAGAACACCAAAAAAAAAAAGCCATAAAGCATTCATATGTCCAGAGATGTTTTTGTGTATCTATTAGTCGTGTGAAAGAGAAACCAAGCAAGATGGAGAAACGGTCATACTGACGAACAGAAACATGCATAGAGATGAAAATCAGTAGATTTAAATGTGCAATAATATAATACGTAAGGGTTTGCTGTTTTTGGCAGGGCCAAGATGTTCCCTACATGGAAAACAACTTCATGTAAATAATTTTTACTTTGTCTAATATGACTGTGTCTGCCCATACAAAATTTGTCACCAATTAAATTCAATTCAAGTTTATTTGTATAGCGCTTTTCACGATACAAATCGTTGCAAAGCAACTTTACAGCAAATTAAGTTTCTACAATATTTAGTGGTAGCTTATCAGTGGTGACTGTCAGTTAATGTACATATGGCAGAAATGTACGGAAAAATAAATTTAAGACGTAATAAAACAGACGATGAACACTATTAACAGCAATCAAACTTGTAACAAAATGTGGTAGTTCTGTATGTTGTTTCAGGGTTGGCATCATCTGAGGTCCTCTGAGGGGTTGGCATCATCTCTTCTCAGGTGTTCTGGATCCAGACTGAAGCTTGTGTAAATCCTAGTTACATCCCGTGGCAAAAACAGAGAAACAAATAGAGACATAATTAGCGTAGCTGTTGTTCCAACCAAGCAAAATGTATTTGTCACCATCTTGTTAGTGTCTTATTGCCAGTGTGTTGCTATGCGGTTGCTAAGGTACAAGGGGTTGCTTATGGCCCAGGTCAGAAGAGCTCAGCCTCAAGTCTCAATGTTATTCGGGTCTCTTGACATCTGACTCATGTCCCTCCTTCAATGAAAGTCTATGCAATTTTTGTGTGTGCCTATTTTACCATCCACCAGGTGAAAATAATGAATCTGTTAGCTTAGAAAGTAATAGCCTTAGCAATAAAATATTTGTATAATACGTGCCATAAAATCCTGGTAAATGATAAAACAGACAAAAGAAAAAAAAAACACAAGCTAGAACGCTCTAGTAGGCACATAGCAACCACTCAGTACACCAATGGCGCTTTTCCACTGCGTGGTACAACTCGGCTCGGCACGGCTCAGTATGGTACGGCACGGCTCGGTTTGTGTTTCCACTGCAGTTCAGTACCACTTTAGAGTGGGCGGGATTATTCACGTGTGGTTATAGTTGTGCCGCCTCTATTGCTGTGACTCCTGAAAAAATTTTTCATTCCGCGTCGCCCCATCAAGCTCTCGCTGGATCCGCTCCTCTGCTATCAACGAGAGGGACATCTGTACTTCCTCAACAGACAACGAAACAGCCACTTTTTGGTTGTTAAAAAAGGTGCGCTTGTTCAAAACAGTTGCGTTCGATCCTTCGCTGGCTGTGCTGATTTAAATCTAGCGGTTCTGTTGTGTTTGTGTCGCAAGTTCAGGTAGTGACTATTCTCTCCAGCCAATCCGTGATCAGCAGAGTTTACACGTCACGTTTTGGTAACGGTATGGTTCACTTGGATCCTCAACCGAGGTGGTACTAAAAAAAGTACCAGGTAGCGTACCCAGTGGAAAACCCCCCAAAAGTGAACCGTACCGAGCCGTACCATGCAGTGGAAAAGCGCCACAAGTAACCATCCATCTGCCACCTAGTAATGACTTAAAACATCATATGCAATTATGTGTTTGCCTACTTTATCATCCAACAGGTGAAAATCATGAATCTGATCACTTAGAATGTAACAGCCTCAGCAACACCACACAATATTTTATTAATTTTCTCAGATGCCATAAAACTATCAAGCAGACTTAAGCTTTTTTTTCCTGGCAAATGATAAAATGGACAAAAAACAATCTTACGTTGGACGTCAATAGAGACTTGAAGGTGGGAGTTTTTGACCACCTAGTAACCACCCACAAAACCCTAGCAACCAACTAGTAACCACCTAGAGCAGCCTATAGTGACCTCCTAGCAACCACTCAGAACAGAAACGTACAAGTGTGTGTTTTATTAATTTGTTCATGAAATTTTAGTTCCACTATTTTAGTTAAATGGGCACGACTTATTTGTTCTCATGTTTTAACTTATGGGAATTTATTAATACAACATACTTACAATTTCACTTAAATGAAGGAAATAATTCTGGTGGCTTAAAAAGCAGTAGCAGAGGCTGTTTACATGACACAGTTTTCAACTAAAATGTGAAAACGTCATGTATTCTTGCCATTTATTTACACGACAGTGGAGTTTGGAGGGGCCTGAAAATTAAAATGCAAGTTTTTGAAAATTATTCTGTTATTGTAAAAAAAATTTAATAAAATAAAAAAACCTTGAAGATGTGAAAACGGTGACGTCATGCGTATTACGTGTTCCGTCAGTATGTACATAGGTGCGTTGTGTTTCTTTACAACGTGACATTGCCAACTACTGGCCTGGCATGTATAATACAGCTTTACAGTTGTTTTTGCAGATCCTATGTGAACAGGGATCGTTTTGACAACGTTGTCATCTGTATGCGAAACTTTTCAAAAATGCGAAGGAAAAACTTTTCCATTTTTAGTACAACTGTTGTATAAATGTACCCTAAGATTCAGGAGTATTTACAAATCCCTTAACCTAAGACTGAGCATAATAGCATGCTAGTGTTAGCAAACACAGTAATTAGCTTAATTTAAGAAACAAGTTCATTTGGATGTCTTCCCATCCTGAATGCACATTACCCAAATATACTTATCCTTTCCAGAAAGCGGTTGACTTTTTAGAGGTATGTTTGCTAATAAGGACTAGAGGTCGACCGATATGGGTTTTTCATTGGCCGATGCCGATGTTTAGAAATCAGGGCAGCTGATGGCTGATATATAATGCTGATTTTTTTTGGCTGATATGTTTGGCTGATTTTCTTTTGTTTTTTTCTTCATCTCATAAAATGAGTTTGAGTAAATGATTATTGCAGGGTACAAGATAGTAATAGTAGTAGTAGCCTAATTCAGAGTAATAATACATGGCTCAAAACTTAAGCACCTTCTCAAAACAGTTCTGAAGCATGCTTTTTGTTTATGTTTGCTGACAGACACCAGTGTTTCCCACAGACTTGCAAATGCAAATTCATTCTCTGCCAGCAGGAGGCGCTGTTGGAACGGGAGATATAGCGGTTTCCCCGGTAACAGCTGTAATCAAATAAGCACTGGGGGGGGCCGCTCACCAACGCTACTTTATCAGGCATTACAGGAAAGATTAAATGAAAATGACACCGAAGCTATTCTGAAGGCGGTCGGTTCTTTTCAAAGATACATTAATATAAAAACACCCGCGCTGCATTTTAATTTTGAAACGTGCAGTGATCAGTTTATTCAACGAAGTAATAACTCAATGTATGAGAAACACTGGACACTGATATAAGTCTAATGGCCAAGTGATAACAAAAATAAAAGCGTTCACACATATTACACAGCCTGCTGCTCATAACTGCTTTAGAGTGCACTGGCCACGATCGATGACATCGTGGATGCTATTGTCGGACCTACACACACATTTCATGAGGAAAGTTAACGTGCACGTTATAATCAGCCCAGAAGTTTCGTCTGAAACTGGCAATGTGTTTCTACTTTCACATGCAAATGACTTGTTGCACTTATGAATATGATAACTTTCCGGCATCAATTCTAGTAAGATAAAACGTTATTACGCTTTCGAAACGGTCTGTTTTGCCCTGCCATCTTTAGCTGAAACTGTGTGTGAACAAGAAGTGGCTGCAGAGTGTGAGTTGCTCCGTCTCTCACGCAGCAAGAGAGAGATTCTCCGCCGTTCCGCAACGATGCTTAGCTGCCTGCAGATGCGCCTGCCTATAAATCGAGCTAATTTGCAGCACAATCGTCCGGTGCAGATTAATTTTAAAAATGCCAAAAATCGGCCGATCAATGTGCTCTCTGCACCAAATGACGCCAGGACGCGGCCCACATGCTGACCTTCTGTGTCAACCTGTGAATGAGTGCGTGAGAACCAAAGTATGAGACAATGAGTTGGGTTGTGTAAATGACTCCTCAGCTTCAGGGACTTAAACAGGGAGAATGGCTCAACAATTGGGCTCTGTCAAGTTTTTCAGACGTTTGTGTGTTTATTAGTACTAGACTGTCAGCGGATGTGCAGATGTTACACAAAGGTCACACACTCATGTAGTGATGTATTATATTCACAGCTGACTGTACTAAGCTTTTCAAGTTTGTGCCTGTTATTTATACAATTGCTTTGACACAAAATATTTTTTTGGTTCACTCAAAATGAACATGTCCGATCATTTACGTCCACTCTCATGTCCCAAACCTGCATATTTTGCATAAGACAATCAAATTTTCAAGATCCAAATATGACAAAAAAAACATACCATACAGTCAAAAAATATGTATATTTAAATATATTTCAAAATGTACATAAAAATGTCCAAAAATACATTTGCTAAAATTATGGTTGTTTTAACCAATAATTTTCTTTTGTATATTTCTGAAAAATTCTATTTTAAAATATAATATATATGTTTTAAAAAAGCATTTAAAAGTATTTTGTACCTTTAATTCACTGTATTTCCCAATCCAAGAAAATCCAATTGCCGTTTTGAAGAACAATTAACACATGGAACATTTAAACACAATTAGAATCAATGCAAGCAAGGAAACATACGTTACAATTGCAATATTACTATCTATATATATTATATATATATCTATATATATATGAGGGGTATATATGTATATATACAGTTAATACTTGTATAGAAAGTGGTAGGCGACTGTAAAATAGGAAAAAAATGGTTTTTTTGGTTCTCTTGCCTTGAATGATTTTTAAAAAACATATTTTGAAGGTTGAAACCCTCCAAACCCCCCTAATATTACCGCTCTTCCCTTGCTAGAAAATATAATTGTCATTGAAATCCACCACAGCCACCACCCTCCCCAGCCCGGTCCATAATACATTGAAAATAAAATCTGACTAGAAGAATAACATCGTGTTTATTAAGGTAACTGGTATACATACATTAAGCATTCACTGACTTCCTGCCCCCACTTGAAACCAACCTACAATGGATCCAAGTGCAAAGACAGAGGGGAAGATTTTCAGCAAATAAACAGCTTGAAGTCTGAATATTTCCTGAAGGCAGGTGGAAAAGAGCAGAAGAATTTGAGAGAGAACAGACCTCTCAAGGTGCTTTATTTATCACATCATGCAATAAAATGTTAAAACATTTTTTCACAAAGAGGTCTGAGCCCTCTCATGATTAAAATGGCACATGGATCGCCTGAGAAAAGAAGAAAAACCTGTTGCAAATGCAATGCTCAGCAGCGAATATGTAAAATACCTTTTTCATTAACTTCTCAATTTTTTTCTTTCAGCCATAGAGAGCCATGTTTCCTTTTGCGTGCACATAGTTCATATGCACATAATATTGATCTGCTGTCTAGTAAACTTGTACATAAACATTGAGAGTTTAATACAATTTTTAAAAAATCATCCAGCCTGTCACACCCTCAATTTAGTATGCGTAACAATGAAATCAATATCCAATCACACAAAAATAAGAATAATAAAGAAACTTCACAAAACACATAAGTCATTCTCAGGATCTTGAGTTATTTGGCTCATTTCATGGGTGATAAGATTAAGCCCCCCCCCCTTCAGTGACACGGAAGACGAGAATAATGATGCTAAAAATTCAGTTTGCATCACAGGGATAAATTACAGTTTAAAGGGGTCATATGATGCTGCTAAAAAGAACATTATTTTGTGTATTTGGTGTAATGAAATGTGTTTATGAGGTTTAAAGTAAAAAAAAAAACATTTTTTTCCACATACTGTACATTATTCTTTCTCTATGCCCCGCCTTTTTGAAACGCGTCGATATTTACAAAGCTCATCTGTCTGAAAAAGCGAGGTGTGCTGTGATTGGCCAGCTTTCCAATGCGTTGTGATTGGCCGAATAATTTAAGCGTGTGACGGAAATGTTACGCACCTACCATACTGTTGATGCCGTGTCCAGCAGGAGCGACGAGACAAAAACATTAAAACCATTACAAAACGGGCAGTTTGTTGCATCCCAGTGGGGAACGTAATTACGTGATGTATAATGATCTTTATACTGTCCTTTTTAACGCTTTGCGCGGGGGCATTGCATCGGCGGCCCGGGTAAACATAAAACGCTGTCTTGCATTGTGATCGGAGAAATGACAAACAACAGCGCTACTCTACACTGCTCAAACTCGTATTTGAATCATCAGTGGCAAATCATTTAAATTAAAAGGTACTTACAGACTGTGAGTCAGAACTGCCGTGTTTGCTGCCCTTTTAGTCCCTAATTTTATTGCTCGCCAGTCATCAGTAAAGTCCTCCTATAAAATGCGCTGCACCATCATCTGGATATTTGGTTAAACATGTTCTGGAACAGTGTTAGTCAAATACAACTGATTGTGTTTGGTTTCTCTTTTGGAAGACCAAACAAAACTAAGTATTTTCGCTTTCACAACGAAAAACACACAGGGGGGGGGGGGGGGTGGGCCTAGCGTGGGGGAAGCCCGCTTTAGCGTGCGCTTAGGTCCGGATAGAGTGAGCTGAGGCGGCTGGTTCCAGGAACGGCGTGCCCGGCGGATCCGATGAAGGAGCGGCAAGCACATGTGACGACCCTGGGCTGGACTCCGTTTTGTCCACGGTGAAAGTTGATGTATGCCCTCAGCGACCAGCACAGATCAGCTCTAGTCATGACAAAGCGGATATCGTCCTCTTATGGAAGACCAAACAAAGTAATTTTGCTTTCACAACGAAAAACACAGCGCCTTCACGACATGGCTGCAGCAACAACAATACTACAGTTAAAATAACAGTTTCGCTTTCTTTCTTTGCGTGAACATTTTGGCGTTGTTATGCAAATCTTCCCACATAGTGCGGTAGACATGTGGGGGCGTGTTAGAACGAGCCGTTTTTGGTTGGCGTGGTTGACTCTTAACTTTTATAGAATATCTCTTTGGGTTTGAGACTTAGTCTTTGCAACTTTACAGATCTTCTTTATGCACCTAGAGCTTGTAACACTCCAAAGAGAAACTTGGAATCGCATCATATGACCCGTTTAAAATAGTTCAGTTTTGTTGCAGTGTAAGTTCAACAATATTAGATCAATTATAATGTGTATTTAACTACTGAATTATTTTGTTGAACACTGTTCCTATATGGGCTTAGGTTCTTCCATTTTGGACTGAGAAATTCTGAAATTTTTGAAATGATACAAAAGTTTTTTTTTAATGCACACAGACAGTTTTTGTAGATTGAGCCCCACCAACACACTAAGGTTCCCAGCTGTGCCTTGTTTCTGTTTGCTAGCTATTACACCATACACTCATCTTGTCCACTGCCAGTACACCAGTCCCTTTCTCAATTGGAGGTTTTGGACAAGTCTGCACATGCCTTTACCCTGTTCCATCAACCTCCAGACCCGTGATTGGTGCCAATAGCACCCCAAAATGAAACTCCTGTCGTCATTGCGTGCCAAACAACAAAAACACGGTTTTTTTCTTTCATTGAACACAGAAAATCAATTCCAATGAAAGTTCTTGTATCTATTGATGAATTGAAGTCGAAACGTGTTTTAAAAGCCCCAAAATGACACAAAAACCACCAGTAAAAATTTTCGGAAAAGACTCATGTTTCTATTATGTATAGAAAGCTTGTTTTTTTTTTTATGGGATAAAAAAATAAAAGTTTGCGACATTTAAGAGCGATCCAATTCTCTATCTAACGTTGTTTGAAGTTTATATCTCAGAGTCACAAGTCGAGAAAAAAAAGTCGGAAGTGCGAGATGTTTCGCAATGAAGTTAATAAAAAAGTCAAAATTGGTGATGATAAAACGTGTAATTAAATGAATAAAAAAAATTAAAAGACTGTAAAAATTCGCAAAATCTAATTTTGACTTTTTTTTTGTTTTCTTTCGTGCAGGCAAAAAAGGTGAAAATGTACACCAAAAAAATGGCGACAGAAAAGTTAGAATTCTCTCAGACTTGAAGTTTAATACCTTGAATTTCACATAGGGGCAAAATCTGAAAAAAAGTCTGAAATTGTGAAATAAAAAGTCAATAAATACCTTTCGATTATTGTATTTTGTCCTCAGAAATAGTGCTTTTAGTCCATTCTTTAACAAAAACTGAAATTGGGTTTTTTTAAGTGTTTATCCCCTGGAAAATGGCACCGAAAATTCAATCAGACATTCCTGTTTTGTTCCGCATGACTGAAATAAAGTTTATCAAAGTTTGGTGAAAGGTACACAGGAATAAATGTTTTGTTCTGAACATTATGGTGCATGTTTTGTGTTTTATGGAGACTTTTCGATTCTTTTTTTTTATAGAAGCGTAACCTGAATATTCCCCAAACATTCACCTCTTATTTCCTGCAAAGCAGGAAAGTCATTTGGAACCGCATGAGGGTGAATAAATATTGACATTTTTGGCTGAGCTATTCCTTTAACATTGATGTTGCTCCAAAGTAAAGCGCCCTGGCTTTCAATTCCGGGCCGCGTTCCCCGCAGGAGAATCTTTTAACTTTTGGCTCTGAAGGAAACCAGGTTGTCCCCCCCTTTATCTTTAACTGAAGACATAACTTTCTGTGTGAGAGAATAGAGAGAGAGAGAGATAAAGCCAGAGAAGAAACCGAGGATAGCTGACTCCCAAAAGAGGGTCAATCATTCAACTGTTTAAGACTGTAGCTCCAGCTGGTGTTTGTGTCTCTCTTTCACACACGGTATCACTAGAGTTCAGTAAGCCATCTGCCAAGACACTAGACTGATAAAGACACATCATCCAAACAAGTTTTACATCTCTCACTGTCTGTTCTGCCCAGCAGTACACACACAACAACAAACAACTGCCATTTTGTGTCAGCTGAACACTGATGAATAAATTTACAATAATGTCTCCAAATTGGAAGTAATGATTTTCTTTGCTGTACTGAATGAAAAATCGGCACACCAGCGTTGTGTGGCTTCAACAGGTTCATGCATTTGATGGACTGCTATGGCTCTCCGGTATGGACCTGCTTTTCTGCAGGTAAACAACATTACGCAAGACTAATGACGGGCAAAAACCGGAGCGTTTTTTTGTAAATCAAACTGTGTTTATTTACTGCTGTGAAGTCTGCTAAATGGAAAATCAATACATGAAATGAGAGCAAATTTTAAAGGCAGATGTGCAGCTTAGTGTGACTCCTGATTCTGTTGATCAGGAAATCCTCTTTGACCATGTGCAGTATTATGCAGTCCACACTGGCACGGTTCCTAATTGGCTGCGAATTTACCTGGTGAACTGAGAAATTTCACAGCATGTGGGTACCTGCTTGAAGAATGAGCCATTGAGGTGTTTCCTGAGGCAGCGTTCTGTCTGTGCTGGTCGTCTTTTATGTGACTGTTGGTGGGGAGACTGAGCTTATCAAATATTTATTCTTAAGGAATGAAACAACTAAATTAGGGGTGGGCGAAATGGCAAAAACATATCACGATTTTTTTGTCATGTTGGTTTTATAATTTTGCGAGTTGTCTGAGCAGTACAGCCAAAGTAATTTCCCTATACAAAGCCTTAAAAGGTAACAAAATATAAAATAGAAAGGCAGATATTTAGATATTAGATACAAATCTTTGTCATTATTTTATTTTTGTTTTTAAAGAAATAAGAACAAATATACACATTCAAGAAATTGAATGAACAAATATAAAAATAATACTCTATGTACACTTCTCTGTATAATTGTACATTGATTCTTAATAAAGCAACTGTATTAACGTTCTTCAGTCAAGAGTGTTTTTTTCTCTTTGTGTTTTGTTGTTTTATTAACATTAAAAGGATAGTTTGAAATGAAAATTAGTGAAGCTAAAGAAATATTCCCCCAACAACTGAAATTGTCCCATCATTGTACTCTCACCTTTTTTTCCACAAAAAGTTTTTGTTTTTAAAACCTCATGAGTTTTGTTTCTTTTCTTTGTTTTTTGAACATGAAAGCTATTTTCGAGAATGTGGTTGACCAAATAGTTGCTGGTCCCCAGTGACTTCCATAGTATTTTTTTCTACTGTCAGAGTCAATCTTTTTCTTTTGTGTTCAGCACAAGAAAGAGTGAGTAAATAATGAAAGAATTGAAATTTTTGGGTGATCTATCCATTTAGTGACAAGCGCCTGCCATTTTTTTGTTTACTACATGTTTACTACATGTTAGTCTGCTATCACTTTAAGATCTGCATGCATCTAATATACAGGTGCACATTTGTTTTGTTTTTTCCTCAACTGTTTACTTTCACTTTAGTTATAACCAACTGTGTTTATATGTAAACATTGGGTGTTTTTGACCGTATTAGCGCAATCAGACGCGGTAGATAACTTAGTCCAGTAATCAGGCGCTGCTTAACAGGCTTTTTAGTGTACGCGCTCAGAAAATGCGCATCAGAACAGCACACAAATTAAATGTTTAACCGGCAAGGCTTTAAAGCACATGCAAAGTTAACAATAAGTTACCAATCATATGAAATTAGTATTAAAAAAATTATTTGTACTACAGAGGTGGCACAGAAGAACACAAAAGTGGCTTGTAAGTACATTTTCAGATGTTTAATGAGGCTCAGGGGTAGCATGAGTGCAACTAAATTCATAAATTAATGTGGAGATTAATGTTTTAAATATACAATTTTGAAAACAGAAATATGATTCAAATAACTGAAATTATACGCTAAAAATGTAACGAAATTTGCCAGCAGGTAGCGGCAAGTCACTGATTTTATCACTGAATCATTCATTCGATTGATTTGTTCGAATGGCTGAATTATTCAGGAATGAACAAGTGATTGTCTTTATGAACTGACGAAAATCCGTCGTAGCGACGGAAAACTTCATCCCTGAGCAATAAGGTAACTTTTTGTGATTGTGAATAGGGCCGTGTCCCGTGAGTGGTGACCTCTACCGCAATGCTAACATTTGATGTGAATGTATGTCGCGTTATTCAGTATATTGAGACGGAGGCGCCAGAACTGCAACTGATAGAATCAAAAACTGTGATATTGCACACCCCTAAACTAAAGTGATAAACATATCTAATGTTTTAGTCCGTTTACTTAGTAAAAAGTAGTACTTATACTATAACTTACTTTTACTATACCAGAATTTGATTAGAATTTTTGAAAAAAAGTTAAGGCTTTGAAGTTTGAAGGTTAATAGGAATGGATGGATGGATGGATAGAATGACGGGATGGGATGTAGGAATGAATAGAACGATGGATGGGACGGATGGAATGGACCCGACGTGTGGAGTAGATTTATGATGGATGGATGGATGGATGGATGGGAAAATTAGATATAATGATGGATGGATGGATGGATAGAATGAACGAACGAATGAAATGTATGTATAGATATGATGGATGGATGATAGGCATGATGGTGGATGGAGGGAACGAATGGATGTTGATGGATAGAATGATGGCTGGATGGATGGATGATGGATGATGGATGGATGGATAGAATGACAGATGGACTAACAGATGGATGGATGGATGGATGGATATAATGACGAATGAATAAATGGATGGATAGAACGACGGATGGATGGATGGATAAAATGACAAACGAATAGATGGATGGACAGAATGACAGACGGATGGATGGTTAGAATGACAGATGGATGGATGGATGGTGTACAGCAACATGATCATCAGCAGGAAAAAAACAATAATAAAATGTAATAATAATAAATAATTTAATTATTTGATAAATAAACTTACATATCAGTCTTGCTTAAAATGTCTTACAGACTGCCACGGTTCACTATCAGCTTTTCCCATAAGAATGAAAATCACAAAAGTAATATCTCTTTTTATTTTTCTTTGAGAGCAGTGAGACAGCAGATCTCAGATGGGATTAGTTTCTTAATGACATTTGAGCTACAATACACAATGTCTGCAGGCTTAAAAAAGGTGGGAGTGACCGTTGTCTGAATGTGTGCATCACAACAACACCTGAAAGTATCAAGACTAATGTGAATAATTATAACATTGTGTATAATTAAGGAAAGTATTGAATTGCCTTAGTTGACATAATTGTCTAAAGTGGGCACTCTTCTTTGATTACATTCTCCTTGTATGTTGGATGTGATGCCATCAGTACTTGCACCACCAGCTGTTATTTCACCACGTTTGCAAAAAAGTCTAAATCCATAATGAAGGTTCACCAAGCAGCATGACGAGAAATTTAGTTTTAGTTAATGTATTCGACAAAGGTCAAAATAATTTAGGGAAGAAATTATATACCACAATCATAGAAATTTCTATCCAGACGAGGATGAGAGGATGGCTGAGTTAGTGCTTAATTTGCTCAGTAATATTTAGAGGTTTAAAGTCATAATGTAGAACCGCAAAACAAACATTTACCTAATTTACATTTGGCTGACTTGCATTTTGTATGCGTTTCAAACCACCTCTTCTTCAAGAATTGCATCTTAGAGAGCACTGATCTTTTCATGACCTGTAAAAGGGATTTCAATGTAAATTCAAAGATTATCATCCAACTTGTCCATATTAAAAATGGCATCATTAGTTTCTGTATTTGAATTTGACCTGATGAATTTTAGGAAAAACATCTGAGATAAAGTTAAACCTTGAACTTGAAAGAGCAACAACATGTTCTTCTGGGTGTGAAATGTGTCCTACTAATGGCCTTTTTAACTGAGTACCAAATCAGCGTCCCCTGATATATTTTGGCCAAACAGAAATGGAAGAGAAAAGTATTAGATACTGAAATATAAAAGTTGAAATAATTGCTTTGCAATAGAACAGAAAACAAAGATAAACTATGCACATGTGTAATGGTAAAAATCTAGTTTGTATTCATTAAAAGTTAAAAGGAAAAATCATGGTCTGCCCTTCTCACAAGGTTCGCTTATGCTTAAATTACCAGCTGGCAGGAGCACTAAAGCTCTTCTTAACCTCAAATGTTACGCTTAATACAGAAGTTAATACTCGCACCAGAGGCAGAAGTGCACATCACACCAAACTCAAGAAACACTCATTAGCTCTTTCGTCCCTGTACGACCTCAGTCCATACTGTGGATGCAATATAGAGATACTTTCCCACAAGGTGCTCAAATCATCCATGTTCTCCTAAAACCTGCAGAAATCATAGGGTGAGGCAGCATTTCATTTTCAACTCAAGACTGCAAAAAGCCTCATAGATCATCCAAGGACAGCAGAATTATTGAACACAGTGAATATAAGTGAAAAGTAAAAGTCACAGAGGGATATTTCACAAACACTTTAAATGCAGAAATGATCCTTGGTTAAAAGTTTTTAGTAAAATGACTACCTAGAGGGACTCATTTGGAGCAACGTAAACATAAGTGGCTACAAAAGACATGATTAGAAGTTTAATGTGATGGATGGATGGATTACAGAACGATGGAGGGATGGAATGATAGATAGAACTATAGATAGATCATCTGAGGACACCAGAATTATTGAAACACCGAATTGGAGAGAGGGATATTTCACAAACACTTGAAATGATTCTTCGTTGTTTTTTTTTAAATGACTCACCCAGAGGGACTCATTTGGAGCAGCGTGATTGTTACATCATTTAGAAGTGTCTTCAGAAGACATGATTAGAAGTTTATTGTGTTTTAGTTGCTACTTGCATTTTAACGCACATGCATTGTGTACTGTCAGCAACTTCTGGTACTTGCCATGATTAATGTGATTTTAAAGTCGCTTTGTTTAGAAAAGCATCAGCTAAAACAAATGATCATGTAAATTGAAACACTTGACCTTGCCTTAAACTGAAAGATATAAGATGTACCCCTCGAGGCACCATTTCTTAGCTAAGTGCATTTTAAATACAAATCATTTGTATTTAAAAAAATGTATTTGCACGATTTTCACAACACACTGCATAGATCATTTAAGCTGATAGTAGTTGAACAGATTTGGGGAAAAAAGCAAGTTAAATTGAAACACCTTTGACCTTGACTTCTGTCGAGATTTACCTCCGAAGCACAATTTTTAATGCAACTTACGAAACAATCTGTAATGAATGTATACTTAAAATACAATTGCATGACTTGAACAACACAGTCCATAGATCATTTGTGCTTGGAAGTGATTTGAACAGATTTGTAAAATCATCAAGTCAGTAATGATCAATGACGTCAAGTATGATTAGCCCCAAGCAAGCATAATAATTTGCAAAACCAACAGACATCACCATATGCATAGTGCAAAAACAAGTAGACTACTAGTACCAGCGAAATCAATAAGCAAGTTAATCCGCTTTGGATCTGTTAGAAACAACAAAACAGATTTGCAACGAGATTTGAATCACAGATGCACTGACTACATTTTCGTCACGTTAAAAAGCAATTGTTTAATCCACTAAAGAACATTACACAACTCACGTTTGGTAAACAATCACTGTTGTTCACGGTACTTGGCAAGCCAGCGATCTTGAATACTTTATTCAGTGGATCATTGAATCTGTGGATATTTAAAAAAAAAAATAATGTCTTTGTTTGCACAGATAACCTCTCTGTTTCTGGAACAATCTTGACATAAAACTGATGCTACCAGCTCTGTCCACTGTAGTTTTCGTTTTAGTTAGGATACTGTCAGTTTTGAGCTTATATTTCAGGTTTGTTGTCATTTTGTGACAAGTGCATTGCTGCATAATGTTTTATTAGCCTCAGTGGTGTGGAATTGTTGTTCACAAATCAAAATCTCAAATTCCTGAGTCTTTTCTATCATCATCTTAGATTTGACTTGCAAAACAAGCACTTGATGCCTGATAGGAAAATGCTTTACTCATTCCTAAAGGGCAATTGAGACATTTCTCTCCAACGTTTCTGCATTCAGATTAACAGAACGGTAAACAATCGTATTTCGTGACACAAGCACAAATGCATAAAGATTATTGATTGCGGTGATTTTGAGCGAGGATGTGTGACAATGACACATGGTCTGCTCCGGGAGCCACAGATGACCTGTCAGTCATCACAGACGGGCTCTGTGTGCGTTTAGACAGACTTGGCTCTTCCCATCCATTACTTTGAATGTTTAGCCAAGCCTGGATCAGCTCATCCATTACTGATCACTGCAGGTAGACACATCCGTCTCACTCCATCTTCTGTAGACACACACGCTCTGGTTCACACACCAGAAAGCCATGCATTTCATTGTGCGCATACCCACAGGACTGCATGGCAGTCATTATCATATTCGTTCAGCCTTCTTTTTGGGGAGAATTTTACTACACATTCAATGCATGCAAATATGGTATTAACATTTTTTTTTGGACGTACACCATGGTAGCATCATTTGTTGCATGCAAAAAAAGTACCAAGGTGGACAACTTCATTGAATACTTTTGCATGCACACTTTTAAGTCATGCATTGGTGCATTCTGAAATGTGTCAGATCACAATTCATAATGCAGTACATTGCGAAAATAATGAAATAGCAGACATCAATGTAAACAATCTACTAAGTTTTCAGCCATTTAAGTCATGAAATCCTGCAGCTTCGGCGTAATTAGTAATTTACGTAATTTTAAAATCCAGTGCCACCATACATTTATCCTCTTATTCTGCTTCACTTGGAAATATGGAAGCTTGAATAGCATTTTGTACTGAAGAACATATACATATATACATATATATATATATACATATGTACTCTAGTCACATTTGATCAATTTAATGCATCCTTAAATGTATTTTGTTTAAAATAATAACACAAATGTAAAGACACTTGTGTTTCAAAAGATTTTTCAACTAAATTCTGTTCTTTTGCGTGTTCTTGTGATGCTTAATATTTTTGTGGAAACTCATAAATGTTTTTGATTGATCAGTTTCCACAATAATATGCAGCAGCACAACTGTTTTCACCATTGATAATGATAAGAAGTGTTTCTTCAGCAGCAAATCAGCATATTAGAATGATTTCTGAAGGATCAATTTGACACACTGAAGACTGGAGTAATGATGCTGAAAATACAGCTTTGATCACAGAAATAAATGACATCTTACAATATATTCACATAGAAAACAGTTACTTTAAATTGTAATAATATTTCACAATATTACTGATTTTACTGTATTTTTAGAAAATAAAATAAATGCAGCATTTGTGAGCATAAGAGACTTCTTTCAAAAACGTTTACAAATCTTACCGAAAATCTTTTATAAGCAAAAGTAAACTGAGTTGCACAGGTGTAGTAGTGACATTAACAGAAGGTTTCAATAAAAATTGATGTCTATATTCTTCTATTATTAGCCTACAGAAAATAATTGACCTAACCTTTAGTTTGCAAAACCTGCATTTACAGTAATGCACATTTGCATTGAAATTTTATTTTACAGTGTTTGCAATGTATAGGTAGCCACTAGAATTTTCCGCATTAACTGATATTGTGAATGTTTTATTGGTGAATGTTACTCCGAATTCAAAAATCATCTGTCTTCACAATTCACCCTTCCTCTGAAACTACCTTCCTTTGCGGAATAAAATGGCTTGCAAGTTGCACCTCACTTTAAGCATGTTCATTCATGGGGACGAGCACTCGTGCAAAGTCAAGCGTTCATATGTTTCTGTCCTTACAGACAAACGCATATGTGACAAAGACCTCCAGGCGTGTCAGATCGACGAAAGAAAGAAACTCTAAATATACTTTCTCGTAGGCTGCACCTATAAATACACATCACGTTGAGAGCCTTCCCTCTGAATTATGCACGCTTTTAAAGTGAGTCCTACCGCTCTCATTTGAATGATAGATGTTAAATTTCACGCACGTCGAAAATAGATTTCTGAAACGGAGCCGTTGGATGCAGGAGGGTGCACTCCTTCAGAAATCACTTCCAAAAGAGCAGGCAAGTCCTTTCTTACTCACTCCATCTTGCTCTCGCTCTGTGATCTGTGCTATATTTAGCTCGCAGAAGTCTATTTTTGTCCTCACGTGCCAGACAGACTCCCCTCACGCACTCGGCACTCTCGTGCAAATTCTCCCCCGTTCTTTCTTCCTCCCTCCACGCCTCGCTTTCTCCCTCTATTTTTCAGCATCTAATTTGCTCCATCTCTTTCTGATCCGAGCGTTTTTCCTCTCGCTTTTCATATTCTCTCTCTCTCTCTCTCTATTTCTCTCTGGTCCCGCCGTGAGCCAGTTGTCAGGTGTCCAGCTGCAGAGAGAGGAGCAACATGAGGAGAATATAAACAAGACCCGACTAATGAGCCAAAGCCAGAAAGAGAGAGAGAGTAAGAGAGACAGTAAGAAAGGGCTGTCTGGTGTCAGTTTGGAGCTTTTTCAGATCTGTTTTATTAATCGCAAAGGAGGAAACGGCCAGACAAACGGATCTGTATTTCTATCTTCAAGTAACTTATTAAACGTGGCAATCAGCAGAATATTCGATTCCCTGCACCGATGACCCGTTCGATCTGGCAACAAGCAATTAGGACATAATTTTTAATGCACTGGTTCATTCTTCTCTAATATTGCCAATTGCTAAACTGACCCCCATATGCCTTCTTACACGCATTCTTGACCGTGATGTGAATGACTTAATCAGTGCACATAGTTCAAAGCCTAAACATAATCGTCTTCACAAATCTTTTCATCAAACTCTAATATTTTTCCTCGGGCACTGAACAAATTTCCCCTTTCTGCTGACATCACCAACCCTCTAATTTTTTTTCACCCAGGAGGAGGGCGCTGTTTTTTCCTGGTATAATGCCAATTTTTTCTAAATGATTCACAATGTTTAAAATCTAATAATCTAATTGCCAAAAATGGTTCCTCAATGATTATCCTGTTTCACTTGGAAACACAGCAGCTCAAATAATGTTTTTGTACAGAAGAAGTGAATCTTATTTATGAAGTTGTTTATTTTTATTTTATCTTATTCCAGTTCACATTTAAGTAACACTTTTTTTTTTTAGTTTTAGTTAACTATAACTGTACTTACTAACATTGCTTGTTCAAAACACAATTCAAAACAAAACAAAAAAACAAAGGTCACAAATTAAAGGGATAGTGTTATTGCCGACTAGTGGCATTTTCATGTTAATTCAGATGGGTTGTGAGGGTCTTAAATTTTATAAAATACCATGTATACAAAACTAAAATTAAGGGATGTTCACACCAAAAATTCCTGTCATTAATATTGGCTCACGCGTCCATGTCGTTAAATAAAGACCGGTTACGACCCACCCCCCGTTCATCTTCGGAACACAAATTAACCACAAATTAACCTGTTTAACCTCCTATAAACAGCAATGTAATTACCACGATCAAGGTCCGAAACATTGCAAGGAATCGTTAAAATAGTCCATGTGACATCAGGGGTCCAACCGTAATTTTACGAAGCTACGGGAATACTTTTTGTACGCAAAGAAAAAAAAATAAAGGACTTTATTCAACAGTTCAGTCTCCTCCGCGTCACCTTGGTGCTATTTTGGAGAATATCCACTGAACGTAACCAGCGATTCTATTTCTGTGGTCCCAAGCTGCGGCAACGCGGGATTACGTTTTCGAACGTTGGTTACGCCTTGATTTTGAACGAAAAAACGTATCCGTGTGACACAGCTGACACAGAACATCATACGCTGTTTACGTCCAGCTGATACTCTCCAAAATGGCACCAGGGTGACGCAGAGGAGACGAAGTGTTGAATAAAGTCATTATTTTAGTTTTATTACACAACAAAAGTATTCTCGTAGCTTCGTAAAATTACGGTTGGACCCCTGATGTCACATGGATTATTTTAGCGATCTCCTTGCTACGTTTCTGAACCTTGATCGTGGTAATTACATTGCTGTCTATGGGAGGGTCAGAGAGCTCTCAGAATTCATCAAAAATATCTTAATTTGTGTTCCGAAGATGAACGGGGGTCGTACGGGTTTAGAACGACATGAGGGTGAGTAATTAATGACAGAATTTTCATTTTTGGGTGAACTATCCCTTTAATTTTAGTTTTGTATACATGGTATTTTATAAAATTTAAGACCCTCACAACCCATCTGAATTAACATGAAAATGCCACTAGTGCTGGGAAATTTAATTCTATTAAACATTTTTAAATAACACCAGTTAGTTTTGGTAGCCCTGAAAATAATAAAATAAAAGTTAAACTCCGAGAACACTAAAATAATAGATATCATTTTTTTTTTTTAATAAACTGAAGATAAAATTAAAATAAAATGTATTTCTATACATTAACAGTAAAAAATTTATTTTTGTTGGTAACAATCAGAAATTCATCACTAAAAGGATTATTTAGAAACAAATTTTCGTACTTAAGAGCTTTAACTATAAAGCTTCTTGAATGCCTTCTTTTGTACATGCATTAGTAAAAACTTGATTTTTGCTTATCTTTACAAACTGAGGGATGAGTCAAAAACTTTGTGTTATATGACTACAGATACGGCTGAAACTGAATAGTTCTGCTCGTTTTCTACAATCAAGAGTGGATTTTTGTTTAACAGCTTATAAAGCCTGTAATACATTTAACGTTCCAATGTTTGTCATTAAATAAAAGACTCATTATTCCCCTGAATACTGCAGCAGCCAAAAAAAGAACAAAATAAATCAATTAAATATCGCAAGCCACAGGAGAAATGATTGGTTTATTAATAATCTCTCTAGTCAGCGAGAATGTACATTCTTTACAGTGTGCAATATTTCTCTGGCGCTCTCCCGCAGTGTTAAAAGCTGACGGCCCGTCATGCTATACGGTCCAGCGACCTGATGGAGTAAAACCCATTCCATCTAGAACAGGGTGAAGTCATGGAAAGTCCATAAGCTTGTATGGAGGAAATATTTCCCACGCACACCATCACTCACTCACTCACACACACCTGCATCCACGCTACAGGCGCACACCTCGGCATGTGCCTGTGGAATGAAAAATGACAGAAAAAAAACCCCACCTCAAACCCTATAAGACAAGCTCTCATCCCAGAGCCACAGTCACAGGAAGAAGCGTCTATGCCCTTTAAATATGGAACTGTGCCTTGATTGGTCCTTTGTTTGTGGGTGTGGTCTTCAGGGCGGTGAGGTAGTGGGTGTGGCCCAGTTCCCATTGTCATGGAGACGGGTCTGTCCTTGGTCATCGGGATAAATGATCTCCTCCAGCGTCACGTAGGTTCCAGTCAGAAAGCCGATGAAGCCAAAGGCAGCGATGGAGAGGTCTTTGAGGAGCAGGAGAGGAGGAGGAGGTTGGCTGGGAAACGCCACCAGCTCCACCAGCGCGAGATGAGGGAAGACGAGCGCCAGCCGCCGAGCTGCCTCACCGACACCGACCAAGGAGATCACCCGATAACCGCGGTATCAAGACTGCTGTTATGCCTGAGAGAGAAGGAGAGATGAACGAGAATGGAGATTTAAGAAAACATGTGGTGTTTGCCCATGTGAAACTCATTAAAAAAAAAAAATATATTATATATATATATAATATAATAAATATATATATATTATGAAAGCACATAACAGAATTACTGAAGTTGGAAAACTCAAAAAAAATATAGAAGCTAATTGAAAATATTATATTACTGTAATGGCATGTAATAATACTAACAACATTTGAATCGGGAGTGGTTGCTAGGGTGTTACTATACAGTTGCTAGGTGTTCAATAGTGTGTTGGGATATACTGTATTGTGAGTAGTTGCTAGGGCACTGCTAAGTGTTCTTGTTGGTGTGTTGTGTAATTTCTAGGACATTACTATGTGGTTGCTAGGGTATTCTGGTTGGTGGTTAAGAGTTCGCTAGGGTGTATTGGGATAAGTATTGAAGTATTACAATGCAGTTATTTATGAGTTGTGGGTGGTTGCTAGGATGTATTGGGTTCTATAAACCATCACAATGCATTTTCTCATGTTGTGGGGGGCTACTAAAGTGTTGCTATGTGGCTGCTAGGATGTGTTGGCACAGTGTTACACTGCAGTTGCTAATGTGTTGTGGGTGGTTGCTAGGGCATTGCTAAGGTGTTCTGGGTGGACTGTTTGCTAGGATGTGTTGGGATATATAAACAATCACAATGCAGTTGCCCATGTGTTGAGCGGTTGCTAGGGTGTTGTGAGTGGTTGCTAGGGCCAAAATTGTAGGTCAATTTTTCTTGTTTGCACTACAAGGCATGTTACATATCAAAATTTCATACTTACGGTCACCACTAATTATAATAAAGAAAAAAAGATGCAGAGGAGACCAATGTTATTTATGAGCAGTTTGTGCAAAAAGCTACAAAGCAACAACTTCACAATTTATCCAGCTGTGGTTTCAAACTGCAGTTGTTTGTTGTGTGTGTGTGTGTTTAACTCTCTGCCATCCTGACTGGTGTGTGGACGGGTGTATGCAGAGGATTGTGGTTGAAGGACTAAATCAAAAATCAATATTCAGCTTTTCTTGGAAACGTGGAAGACAAAACCCCTTCACTTTTACCTGAAAACAAAGGCACAACAATTTATATCCACGCGCATATACAGCTTTAGTGGAATGACTGCAAATGCTCCTCTCAGCCTTTTATAAAACACACACAGGCTGTCCATATATGTGTAATTCATGAGACTCGAGTGTGAAGTGTCACACCTGCTCTCTAAGCTACATCTTCTCCCTGTCTCTCTCGCTCTCTCTCTGTGCAGAAGAAAACAGTAACATGCTAACACACACTGGATTCTCGCCCGAGCTCATGCATTCTGAACACTATCTCACAAACATGCATGAACGCTTCAGTTTCTCCTCTCTGTGTGCTACTGCCACCCTCAGGATAAACGTTTGACAGTTCGGCACATGATATGAGAGATAAACCAACACCAACAAATGGACACACGTTCAAAAAGGAAATCTAAAAACAAACAAGCATGCAAATAACCAAATACGAATATTTGAAGCAAACATCACTATTGCTATTTCATATACTTGTTTTAGAGACAATCCAAGTTGGCATTATCGAGTTTAAAGACAAATTTAATTTCATATTTTCAAAATGACTAATCGTTAACTAAAATGAAATCTTAAAAAAAAAAACTATTACTTTTTTTATTTATTAAACTTTTATTTCAGTAATTTAAATTAAATGATTCGGATCTCATTAATTTTATTCTTATTTTACTTCAGTAATTTTCTAACTGAAATAATTTGTTTAGTTTGTTGAAGTATTCAAATAACACTAAAACAATATAATACTAATAACTATATAGACATTTTAAAAAACTGCACCACAAAATTGATAAGGAAAATACAAAAATAAAACTAATTTCAAAACATTAATAAAAACTAAACTTACTAAAATGATCGAAGGTGCAGCAACCTGAGAATTCCATAGCTTGATCCTTGAGGGAATTGAACAGCAACCTTTGGGTTGCCAGTGAGCCTTAACCACTTCACTTCCTACACAAACACCTCAAAGCCAGAGGCTTCTTGGAGAATGTCTCGGAAGGAAGGGCCTCAGCATGCAGGTGCGTGATAAGCCCTATCACGGAGCTCCGTGACAGGCCTCAGCGGAGAGCTCCATGATGGGCCTGTCTCCGTAGGGCAGGCAGGTAATAATTCACAGAGCCCCAGGAAGACTGAGATAAATGAGCAGACACTGAATGAGTCCCTTACCTCTACCCCAGCTCTCACACACACCATAAAAGACATACACGGCACACAAACACACATACGTATATCCATACACGCAATGCACCCACTAATCTATCACAGCGCTCAGAGGGGTGACGGCCTTGGGCCAGGGAAAGAGGGAGGAAGCACGTCAGGCAGAAAGAACACATAGAGAGATAAAAGACAGCGAGTGACAGAATGAGAACTTCATCTTTTTATCTACCAGCACAGGCCACTGACCCGCAACCTTCAGAGCTCATTACCCCATCCACCAGCATTTCCACGAGCCTCTTCTAGAACTTCCCCAGAGCTACATGCCGCATAAAACACGCCAACAGACCTACAAGATGCAGTTCCATGTGATATTTAAGATTAATATTAAATCATTTCATATTTCAAGATGATTAACATTTATTTTACATTTTTTATTTTAGTTGTTTGAATTTATTTTATTTTAAAATGAATTTTTATTTTTATTGAAATATGAAATTATAAAATTTTTACCTACAGAAATCTTTATCCAGTCATGGCAATTCAAAGGTCAAAAGGTCTGTGTGTGTGTAAATATTTTTTCTTTAATATATATATTTTTAGAGATCATGATTTATTTCTAACAATTGAAGATAATTTGTGGATACAGAATACATTTAAGTTTCTGAAATGTATTTCATTTTTTTAATTCATTTTAATTAAAGTATATATTGAAATGTTATATATTTTTTTATGTAAAGTTATTAACATTATTGGAGTCATTACTTTTTCCATTATTTTTTCAGGTGTTTGTGACTACTGGATACACTTTTATAGACTGCCTTGAAAAAAAGAGCAATTTGCTCACAAAGCGTGAAATATATTTGTCTTTTGTTTCAATTTCTAATTTAAATAATTACAATGTTTTCAGAATGTGGGAACCCTGCTATTTTCCATCCTAATAAATGTCCCTGGTCTTATTGTACACAACTCAACGGCGCATTTTATTTTGAATGTTTTTCATAATCTTTCATCAAAATGTAATGACTTTCTCTGCCTCTGAAATGACTTTCCTGCTGTGTGGGCAGAGACAATAATATAAACCAGTAATATCTTGGCCAAACTCCACTGGATAAAATCAAGTTCCACTTAACATAATTTCCCACCAACTATCGTTTTACGCGGAAATGCATAATTCTGAAAATGTTAAATGCAGTTTAGCAATTAATTAATGTGAATATTTTTCACTTTAAATAATGGTGTCCTTATTTCTTTCATGTCGGCATGTTGCAACTTGAAACTTTGCAGAGAGAGAGCGAGCAGCGAGTAACCGAGAGGTCGGGACAAAAGAGAGAAAGAAAGTCATGGATGCAATAAAAAAAAATCTTATAAGCGGAGAAGGTGATATGTCCAAGGAGACCAGAGAGATGGAGAGAACAACAGACCGACAAATGAATAGTGAGCAGGGCCACTGGGGAGGGAAGAAAGATTGTATCTACATAGGATGATAGATAGCTACAATATCAATCGCTGGAATGGTAGATTGCAAGAAAGATAGGTCACTAAAAAATAGCTAGAATGATGAATAGCAAAAACAATACCTGGAACAATAGATAGGTGGTTAGAACAAGAGGTAGAATGATAGTTACTATTAATAACAGCTAGAACAATAACTATAATAATAGATTAATAGCTGATATGATGTCTAGAACAATAGGTAGAACAATGGATAGTTAGCTAGAATAATACAAATTTCTAGAATGACTAAAAAGATAAAAAGACAGATAGAATGATACAGATTGCAAGACCGATAGACAGAATGGATAGAATGAACAAGGAACGGACGAATATGAACAATTGATGGAGGAATGAATGAATAAATGATGCCATGGATGGATGGATAGCATGAATAGGTGAACAAAGGAGGAAAGATAGAAGAACAATGGATGGATGGAATAGAGGGATAAATGAATGATGGATAGATGACAATGAATAATGGATGGATGGATGAATGAATGAACAATGGATGAATGAATGAACGATGGATAGATGGAATGAAAAATGGGTGGATGGATAGAATGAACGTTGGATGAATAGATGGATTGAAGGAACAATGGAATGAGAAATGAATGAATGATACATAGATGGATGGATAGAATGAATAAGTGAACAATGGACGGATAGATGGATGAATAGATAGAATGAACAATGGATGGATGGATAGAATGAATGATGGATAGATGAATTGACAATGGATGAATGAATGAATAAACAATGGATAGATGGACAGAATGAAAAATGGATAGATGATAGAATGAATGATGGATAGATGACAATGAATAATGGATGGATGGATAAATTAATTAACAATGGATGAATGAATGAACGATGGATAGATGGAATGAAAAATGGGTGGACGGACAGAATGAACAATGGATGGATGAAGGAATGAACGTTGGATGAATAGATGGATAGAATTAACAAGGAATGGATGAATGAACAATGGAATGAGAAATGAATGATACATGGATGGATGGATAGAATGAATAAGTGAACAATGGACGGATAGATGGATGAATAGATAGAATGAACAATGGATGGATGGATAGAATGAATGATGGATAGATGGCCATGAATAATGGATGGATGGATAGATGAATTAACAATGGATGAATGAATGAATGAACGATGGATAGTTGGACAGAATGAAAAATGGATGGATGGATAGAATGAATGATGGATGGATGAAGGAATGAAACGCTTGGAGTGGATAGATGAATGAAAAAATGGGTGGATGGATGGATAGAATGAATGATGGATGGATGAAGGAATGAACGTTGGATGAATAGATGGATAGAATTAACAAGGAATGGATGAATGAACAATGGAATGAGAAATGAATGATACATGGATGGATGGATAGAATGAATAATGTGAACAATGGACGGATAGAGGATGAATAGATAGAAGAACACTGATGGATGGATAGAATGAATGATGGATAGATGGGTAGAATGAATGATGGATAGATGAATTGACAATGGATGAATGAATGAATAAACAATGGATAGATGGACAGAATGAAAAATGGATAGATGATAGAATGAATGATGGATAGATGACAATGAATAATGGATGGATGGATAAATTAATTAACAATGGATGAATGAATGAACGATGGATAGATGGAATGAAAAATGGGTGGACGGACAGAATGAACAATGGATGGATGAAGGAATGAACGTTGGATGAATAGATGGATAGAATTAACAAGGAATGGATGAATGAACAATGGAATGAGAAATGAATGATACATGGATGGATGGATAGAATGAATAAGTGAACAATGGACGGATAGATGGATGAATAGATAGAATGAACAATGGATGGATGGATAGAATGAATGATGGGTAGAATGAATGATGGATAGATGGATAGTTGGACAGAATGAAAAATGGATGGATGGATAGAATGAATGATGGATGGAGAAGGAATGAACGTTGGATAGATGGAATGAAAAATGGGTGGATGGACAGAATGAACAATGGATGGATGAAGGAATGAACGTTGGATGAATAGATGGATAGAATTAACAAGGAATGGATGAATGAACAATGGAATGAGAAATGAATGATACATGGATGGATGGATAGAATGAATAAGTGAACAATGGACGGATAGATGGATGAATAGATAGAATGAACAATGGATGGATGGATAGAATGAATGATGGGTAGAATGAATGATGGATAGATGGCCATGAATAATGGATGGATGGATGGATGGATGGATGGATGGATGAATGAATGAATGAATGAATGAAGGAATGAACGATGGATAGTTGGACAGAATGAAAAATGGATGGATGGATGGATAGAATGAATGATGGATGGATAAAGGAATGAACGTTGGATAGATGGAATGAAAAATGGGTGGATGGACAGAATGAACAATGGATGGATGAAGGAATGAACGTTGGATGAATAGATGGATAGAATTAACAAGGAATGGATGAATGAACAATGGAATGAGAAATGAATGATACATGGATGGATTGATAGAATGAATAAGTGAACAATGGACGGATAGATGGATGAATAGATAGAATGAACAATGATGGATGGATAGAATGAATGTATGGTGGAATGAATGATGGAAGAGGGAAATGAATAAATGGTGGATGGAGAGATGAAATTAACAATGGATGATGAATGAATGACGGAACGATGGATAGTTGGACAGAAGAAAAAGGGATGGATTGGATAGAATGAATGATGGATGGATCGAATGAACAGGATGGATGAAGGAATGAACGTTGGTATGATAGATGGATAGAATGAATGGAGGGAGGTGGATGAATAGATAGGAAGGATAAAAGAACATTCAGATAGAACAATAAAATAGCTAGAATAGAAGTTATGATGGATGGATAAATAAATTATAATGGAAAAATGACAAACTAAACACATAAAACTGTCAAAATAGGAATACCTATTATAATAGTATATAAATAATATTAAAAGAACACTGATAGGCAGATCCTGTTTTAACAGCTTGCATTTCACACAGTCTCGCTCCATTTTTCTCTGCTTCGAATTCAAAAGCACACACCATCACTCACTTTTTCATCCACTCTTTTTGCGTTTGCACACAATTCCTGCAACATTCTCTCTCATTCTCTTTTTTCATAGCAAATGCTCTTTCACTCGTACCTGCATGACTGACGATGTTAAACAAATATTTATTTTCATATTTTAGGTCTCTGGATGGTTCACGGTTCAGTGGCAGACTCAATTTTTCCCAAGATAAAAAACATATATCAAACTAATCCAAAAGCCTTCAGGTTTACAATGGTTCATAGCATCAATCCATCATTTTGGGAGGGGAACAAACCTCCACTATCACTCCTCTCATCACCAATGGATACTAGAGGGAGGATTAGGATGAGGAGCAGATAGGAATAGGAAGTAGATAGATAGGAAGTAGTGCAGAGAAAACAGAATGAGAAACAAAGAGGATGATGGAGGAGGAGCATAACTCAAGATGAACTAATAGTGCAACACTATTTTAAATGATATTTATTGAATGAAATACAAGTATACTTGTCATACAGCTTTTCTGTTCATTTGATTCACAATCTTGGATTTTCTGTTTTCACTGAGATTGACACAATGCATTCTGGGACTGCTTTATCATAACATACATGACTATGATGCTTTAAAATGCTGGTTATAGAGGCAGCTCACAGTGTTTTAGACAGGAGCGTGTGTGTGTGTGTTTGTTCACTCACAGGTGAGGCAGACGAGCAGCGCTCGCAGGCTGAGATCAGCCACCCGTCTCCAGCTCTTCCTGATGCGTCCACACACGGGCGGAACCAGAATCTCTGCCGGCACGAAAAACTGCACTGCAAAACTCACAAACACACCGAACGAGTACAAGACCTTCACCAGCTGATTAGACATGCAACACGCACAACACACACACACCACACACACACAACAGAATACTGACAGAGAACGGGAACAATCCAGTCAGAACGAAACCACAGAATGTGCAATTAAAGGGATAGTTCACCCAAAAATTCTGTCATTGTTTACTCACCCTCATGTCGTTCCAAACCCATATGACTTACTTTCTTCTACAGAACACAAATTAAGATATTTTTGATGGAATCTGAGAGTTCTCGGCCCCTCACTAGACAGCCAATGCATTACCACTTTTGTTTGATCAAGGTCCAGAAATGTAGCAAGGAGATCTGTAAAATAATCCAGGTGACATCAGGGGTTCAACCGTAATACTACGATGCTACAAGAATACTTTTTGTACGCAAAAGCAAAAAAACTAAAAAAAAAAAGACTTTATTCAACAATTCGTCTCCTCCGCATCACCCTAGCGCCATTTTGGAGAGTATCCACTGAATGTAAATTGCGTGTGCTGTTTTGTGTCAGCTGCGCCACGTAGATATGCTATTTTCGTTCAAATCAAAGTGTAATCGACGTAAACAGCGTATCCGCGTGGCGCAGCTGACACAAAACAGCATACGGCCTTGATCGTGGTAATTACATTGCTGTCTATAGGAGGATCAGAGAGCTCTCAGATGCCATCAAAAATATCTTAATTTGTGTTCCGAGAGTCTTACGGGTTTGGAACGACATGAGGGTGCGTAAATAATGACAGAAATTTTTTTTTGGGTGAACTATCCCTTTAAGGATTGAAGAACGTCAATGATGCAATGCACGACTTCAAGGAAACTCAACACACAGACTATGCGTTTGTTGAAAAACCATTAACCCACACTGTGCTGATTTCAACATTAGGGTTGGGAAAAAACGAGAACCAGTTTAGTTTCTTTTTAAAAAATACTAGAACTGACTGATTTGTTTTTATGATGGTTTTTCAAAAACATTTATTAAATATTTGAATTCTTCCACCAATTTTACAGCTTGTTTTTACGTTTTCTTGTCTCAACTTAATGGTAGCAAACTATAAAATAATTACACTAACGTTTAAAAGTTTGGAGTCCGAATTTTTTTTTTAAATAAGCCTTTTATGCTCATTAAGGCTGCATTTATTTTATAAAATATATAGTAAAAACAGTAATATTGTAACATATTATTACAAATTAAAATAACTGGTTTCTTTTTTAATGTTTTTTTAAAATGTAATTTATTCCTGTGATGATCAAGCTGAATTTTCAGCATCATTACTCCAGTCTTCAGTGTCACATGATCCTTCAGAAATCAGTCAGATATGATTGTTGGCTGTGTTGAAAACAGTTGGGCTGCTTAATATTTTTGTGGAAATGTGATGCATTTTTTTTCAGGGTTCTTTGATGAATAGAAAGTTCAAAAGGACATTTATTGGAAATATTTTGTAACATCATAAATGTATTTACTGTAACTTATGATCCGTTACAGAATACAAGAATTTAAAAAAACTGACTTAAACTTAGCAACTTAAATGGTAGAGTTGTTTAACAGTGCCACATTGCAGAACACTGCTGTCACTGCTGGATATGTCAACAAACCAGATGCTGAATCAGATATTGGATCTGGTGGCAGATTGTCCTCGACTGAAAGGATGCTAATGAGATCTAGAAATACGTTAACTGCTAATAAAAGTCTCCAGGAAAGCTAGTTGGAAATGGCAGGCTTTAGTTAGAGCTACACTTGAAAGCAGCTGGTTTTGATTTCTCCGTAATTTGATCTTAAGTCGCTCCGAGCTGCGATCAACCAGTCGAGATGTTTCTGACAGTGAATGCAGAGGATGCTTCAAAGACTCCAGCGAGGAGTTTTAATATCAGTTCTCTGACTTTAACGCCACTGTAGCAGAGTGCTGCGATAACTAAACTGAACTGACTTAACAGATGTGATGGATGAGACTTTTTATATTTTTATTTTTCAGCTTTTGCCGCTTTTTACTTGGAGGTAGTCGAGAAAAACATAAGGAGAGACTCGGTTGGGAACATGATGCAGGCCGGACTGAACCCTTTTTAAAGTTTCATTAACGTGAATGAATTTTAGAAAAAAAATTTAATAAATATAATTATATATATAATATTTTTTTTTTACTATAATATACATTTATTTTATTTCGATTATTTACTATTACAGATGCACAATACTGTCAAAAAGTTTGGGGTCAGTATGATTTGTTAAAAAAAAAAAATTTATTCAGCAGACATGCATTAAATTAATTATGTTGCAAAAGATTTCTATTTCAAATAAACGCTGTTCTTTTGAACGTAGAGAGAAATCCACATCCCCTCTTTGATGTCTGATGGACTTTTGAAGTGTCTGTGCATCATATTTACCAGGAGTCATGTGGAAGGTTCAGCGTGATGCTTCCTTTGATGTCGTCTCTGAAGCGGAGGTATCCCAGCGTCGCCAGGGTCACGTAGAGGATGATGATGAAGCCCATGCCAATGTTGAGGGCTTGAGGGAATCGCTTCGGTTCCCTCATTTGATTCTCCAATGGAAGAACCTACACAAACAAAGCGAGAGAGAAAAATCCAGGAGATTGATCGGAAGGTGGTGAAGATTTGCTCCAGGCATCACATGCACAAAGCCTAGTCCAAAAAGTAGTGTGCAAGATGATGCTGCCTTCTAAGACACCTTCCTTTGATCAAATTCAGAAGCACATCATGCATCCTGTAGCTCAAATAGCACAGCATGGAGCTAGCAACGGCAAGGTCTTGGGTTCAATTCCCAGGGAATGCATGAATCGGGGAATCTGCAAGTATCAGCACCAGTTTATAGTTTTGACACCATTTTCCGGACTTTTTTTTTTTTTTTTTTTTTTTCAAAAATGTTACCGCAGTTACTCTAATGGTGAAAGAAAAAAAATCCACCATTGTCTTTCCATGACTCTCCAGCAGAGGAAAAACATAGAGAGATTGATTATGGTGGTCAAAAGAGGAGAGATGTCAAATTTATTATCACCCCTTGCAGCATTGTTTACTTGTTTTGTAATTTAATGGCAGGGTAATATAACAATTTATAGTAAATTATAAAATGCATATGTTTTTTTAAAGAAGATATTAAAAACTATTTTGTAATATTGCACTGAAAATATGCAAGTTGCTTTGGATAAAAGCATCTACCAAATGCATAAATGTAAATGTACTCCTGCAGAAAAAAAAAATCCCATACTGCTTGCAACTAGCTCGCTTACAAAAATAACTAAAGAAAATCATTTATTTTAATAAATTATATTTATTAATAATTTATAAGGACCATAGAAAAAAGCAAGAAGCACACTATTAAAAAGTCTGGAATTGAGAAGATTATTTTTTAAATGTTTTTGAAATAAGTCTCATGCTCATCTAGACTGCATTTATTTGATCATAAATACAGTAATATTTTAAAATATTACTACAATGTAAAATTGCTATTTTATAATTATACCGCATTTCTTCAATACCCAAGGAAAACTTGATAAAAAAATAAAATGACAGATTAACATCAAACACCATGAAGAATCAAAATCAAAATGAATAAAACCTGAATCATCATCTCACCACTCCAATTCCTTCAAAGGCAAATATGGCTGTTCCAAAGAAGAAGGGAAACTTCCTCCACGTGGAGGCGTACGGCAGACGTCTGGGATCACTCACATCCTACAGACAGTCAGAGATGGTAAAAGGCATGATATAGTTTCACATCAGGATTATAATTGCAGTCTTTCTTTGTGACATGGAGGATGAAACACGCACGCACACAAACAGGAACAGTACATGTACAGATCTGATGTTAGCCACCCACAGCCCTGACGATCTGCTGCATACAAAAATCCCTCATCCTATTTGTGAGCGTTTGCATGCATAGGCTTGTATCAGTCGTGTTCCTAGGCTGAACAATGACTACAAAAGTGGATATATGAGACTAGACATCTAGACATATGAGACTGCACAATTAATCAGAATAAAACCAAGACTGCGATATGGCTTCGTGCAATTATCAAATCACAAAGCCTGTGATATATTTAAATAAATATGTACTGCAAGAGTGAAGCACGGCTCTGTGTTCTTTTTTTTTTTTCAGCATCTCAGAGCGGCTCTGTTCACAGTAAATGCTGCTCAATACAAACTCTTCTTCTGCATCAGTTTGAGTTGCATTTGTGAATGTAACAAGCGTCCACCATCGTCCCAGATTTGTAATGAGAGGCGCTGATAACCTCGCTTCATTACAATAACTGAAGCTCATGGCAGCTTTAAGGAATCCATGAGGTTTATGCCAAAATAAAAGCTTAATGGTTTAATATCTGAAAATGAAGAAATTAGGCAGCCATAATTAACTGTCATATCAGTATTGTATTTTACAGTTGTACTGTAAAGTAAAATCATGATTGTTATTTTTCTTAAATACTTGTTTTTTTAAAATTTTGTAGTGAAATTCCATTAGTAATATTTCTTGGATTAATTTACTGATAATAATTATTACTATTATATTATTTTTTGTGAAATCTGTTATAACTATTCTTGATTTGAATAGGTTTGTGTACTAATAATTGTATTACGTTTCTTCTTGATTATTTTACAGACATTACAATTACAATCGTATTGTTTACAGTTTAACTATTACATTAGTAATTTTCTTATTTTAATAGTTTTGTTTACTAAATAAATAGCAATTATTGTATATAATTGTTTATGAAATACGTGATTTTACAGTAAAATATAAATTAAAAAATATTACTATTTAATAGTTTTGTTTATTAGTACTAGTAGAAGTAATAATGTTATATTTATAGTCATATGCGAATATCACAGCAAAACCTTTTTTATTTTGTAGTGGACATTCCATTAGTAAATTTTCTTGGATTAATTTACGATAATAATTATTAGAGTATATATTTTTGTAAATACTGATTATAATATTTATAGTTAATAGAATAGTAGTTTTGTTTAATAATAATTTATTATTATAAGAATAATAGCTATATTTTTATAGTGTCTCTTGATTTATGTTTACGTAACATAATACCTATTATTGTTTTACAGTTAAATAGTAAATGAGTACGGTTTCGTATTTTAATAGTTTGGTTACTAAAAAATAATAATTATTAGTATTTATTATATAATTTATGAAATACTTGATTTTACAGTAAAATATTACAATAAAAATATTACTATTTTACTAGTTTTGTTAAGTAGTAATAATAATTATTATATTGCTAATTTGCTACATAATCACAGCAAACCTGGAGCTTTATAAAATAAATCAATAAGCCCCAAGAAGCCGTGGTTTACAGTGATTTTATAACAGCTAAGAGTGCCTAAAACCCCCTTAGCTGTTATAAATTCACTGTAAACCACGGCTTCACGGGGCCTTTTATTGCTTTTATAAAACGGTTATTCCATATATGTAGTAAGGTTTCACAAAATAAAACCGAGCAAATAAAGTGTAATGGTATGAATAAAAACAGTATTCTTCCACCAAATGACGTAGTTCCTCAGAAACAGTTGCGGATGCAATAAAGTGTTTGCCAAGCAACAGACAAAGTAAACAAAGGCGTATGTTCGTAGAGTAATTTACAACAGCTTCGAACATGGCTCAACCAATCAGAATCAAGGACCGGAACTATCCGTTTTATAAATGCATTTTAAATCACAATCTTAATCTGAAAAAAGAAAATAGTGCAGCTCGCACACATACTTACGTTGAGTATATATGTGAAGATGAGGATGAGGCTGACAGCCATACAGAGGTTGGCGATGGCGGAAAGTGCGGCCATGTTCCTCAGGTCTCTGATGAAGGTCAGAACGATGATGAAGGGAAGGAGGAAGACCATGTAGAGCCGCAGGTCCAGCCCTGTAGCCACGGCGCCCTCCTCTGAGCTGTTGGAGTGTATCAGCACAGTCTCCACAGAGCTGTTCAGATGAGCTCCCTCCATCAACTAACACACACACACACACACACACACACGCAGCTTTGACTTCATTCAAAACAGAACTTGCACGAATTGCCTGTTACATTCGAAGAAGAAATCTGACTTCCAGCTGCCGGGCTTTATTCTGGAAATGTGTATTTCCATTCGTTTTCATTAGCTCTGGCTCCGTCACATAATACAAATCAGTTTATCTATGGAGAAAATGAACTTCTGGAGCTCTACTGTCACACATACCTGTTTAATGTTCTCAGCCAGGAACACAAAATAAACACTACAGAAGCCCAGCTGGGTCAAAACCAGGAAGAAATTCACCAAGTGCCTGCAAAAGATATTGATATGAGAGTATTATAGACAGAGATTGTGTGATGTGAGTGACATTAAACTAGCATAGTGTAGGAAATCAGCTGCAACAATGGCCAATCATACAGCGGCTTTTATACAAAAATAAAAAAGCCATGTCAGAAAGCCATGTGATACGATTTTTTTATACCTTTTAAGCTCTTAAAGGGATTGTTCACCTAAAAATGGAAATATTGTTATTAACTAAAACTATTAAAAAAACATTTTTATTCATGAAATAAGGTAATATGTAAATATTTGATTTAAATGAGAAAGGTTGGCTTTGCAACTGATGGAAATAAGCTGACATAAACACTAAACTTAAAGAATAAAAAAAAATACAAATACAAAAAATGGCTAAAGTCCATAACAGTCAAATTCAATAAAAATATACAAATAATTTAATACATTTAATGAAAATATAAAAATAAAAGCCAATTAAAAAGACGAATAAAATTATAATCGTATATAATTAACACTAAAACAACACTGAATAGAAATAGTCATAATTTACTCAACCTCATGTTGTTCGAAACCCATATGACTTTCTATGACTTTTCATTTAAAGATCATGCTCTTTTTTATGAATAAAGACTTAAAAAAAAGATGCAAAAGCATCATAAAAGTGTCAAAAAATAGCGAGGTGATTTCAGGCTTTCACAAACAAATGACGAAAAAATGCATGCCGATATATGCCATATCAGCTATTATGACAATATTATTTTAATTAACATTATTTAAATATAAAAATATAATTATATTATTTTATTTTAATGAGTATAGTATAAAATATATGTATAATTATGTAGTATATTATCCAAAACAGAGCAATGATGACAGATTTTTCTGCTATATAAAATGTTAATTTTTTAATAATAATAATAGTTATTATTAATCATTTTGTTGTAGTAGTAGTAGTAGTATCATCATCAGGGTTTTCTTTGTCAGTGTGCATGATATTATCTTCTGACACAGATAAAAATGAGGCAGCATTTCCTGGTAAGACAGATCTTTTTAAGATTCTGGGCGCGATGTCTCTGTGTGTGTGGGACATCAGATCACTGCAGGCAGCGTCCTGTCTCTCCGCTCTCTAATGAATATATTCATTCAAGCACAGACATTTGCCCTCTTGCCTTCCCTCTCTCTCTCGATCACATATACACATGCGGGGGGTGTGGGGGGGCCTGTCATGCCAATGAACTTCATGATGGGATAGCTCACCTCCCAAAATGAGCACCTTTCCTCAGGCACTGGGAGGAACTCATCTCCATGGCAACTGCAACCGTGTCGCTGTAACCGAGGGGGGAACGTTTCAACCTGTGAGCAAGGAGAGACAGACAGAGAGACAGAGAGAGAGAAAAACAAAGGCAAATATTCTTCAAGAACAAAGCAGTGCAGAAAAAAACAGCTTTTTGTGTAATTCTAGAGGGGAAAATGCAGACAAAACACTTCAATAAAAGAGGAAGGACAAAAAAAGTTCACCACACATGACACTCATATTGCATGTGGTTGAGGACAAAACTGACCCCTAAAGCTAAATTTGACAAGAACTCTCTTTGGTGATGCCAAAAAAAACGATTCAAAATAGGGAAAATGAGTTTATGAATACTTTTTCTTTTCAAGGGCATCACCAAAGGGACGTCCAAAAAGTTCTCTTTTAGGGATATAACATAACATAACATAACATAAACATATAACACATAACATAACATATAACATATAACATAACATAACATATAACACATAACATAACATATAACACATAACATAACATAGCATAACATATAACACATAACATAAAACATAACATAACATAACATAACACAACACATAAAACATAACATACATATAAACAAATAAACAACAACATATAACCAACATAACATAGCAATAAACAGCTAACATAATATATAAAACAGGACATAACATATATACACTAAACAGTAACACATAAAAAGAACACAACATAAAACACATAACTACCCTACATATAACAATAACACCTAAACACATAACATAACCTATAACATATAACATATAACATTACATATAACATATAACATATAACATAACATAACATATAACATATAACATATAACACATAACATAACATAACATGTAACATATAACATATAACATATAACATAACATAGCATAACATATAAAACATAACATAACATATAACACATATCATAACATATAAAACATAACAACATGTAAAACATAACATAACATATAACACATAACATAACATATAACACATAACAACATATAAAACATAACATAACACATAACAACATATAAAACATAACATAACACATAACAACATATAAAACATAACATAACACATAACAACATATAAAACATAACATAACACATAACAACATATAAAACATAACATAACACATAACAACATATAAAACATAACATAACACATAACATAACACATAACACATAACACATAAAGCCTAACCTAACATAACATAACATAACAACATAACTTAACATAACATAACATAACAACATAACACATAACATATAACATAACATATCATAACATATAACATAGCATAACATAAAACATAACATAACATATAACACATAACAACATATAAAACATAACATAACACATAACAACATATAAAACATAACATAACACATAACATAACATAACATAACATATAACACATAACATAACATATAACACATAACAACATATAAAACATAACATAACACATAACAACATATAAAACATAACATAACACATAACAACATATAAAACATATAACACATAACATAACATATAAAACACAACATAACACATAACATAACACATAACAACATATAAAACATAACATAACATAACATAACATGACATGACATGACATGACATAATATAATATAATATAAACATAACATAAACATAAACATAACATAACATAACATATAACACATAACAACATATAAAACATAACATAACACATAACAACATAACTATAACCTATACCCATAACATTAGCAGAACATATAAAAAAACATAAAAACATATAAACACATAACGAAACACATAAACAACATTATAAACAATATAACACATAACAATAACAATATACACTAACAAAGAAAAGCAGAAATAGACCACATAACACATATCATAACAAACACACAACACATATAAACACATAACACATAACATGACATAATATAACAACACATAACATAACATAAACACATAACATAATATAACAACACATAACATAACAACAACACATAACAACAACACATAACATAACAACACATAACATAACATAACATAACATATAAAACATAACATAACATATAACACAACATAACATAACACATAACAACATATAAAACATAACATAACATAACACATAACAACATATAAAACATAACATAACACATAACAACATATAAAACATAACATAACACATAACAACATATAAAACATAACATAAAACCTAAAATAACATAGCATTAATCATATAACAGTATAACACATAACAAGATGAGTAAGCATATACATATAACATATAGAATAACATAGCATAAATATAAAACATAACAGTACCGAAACACATCAACATAACATATAACACATAATACATCATAAACATAACAATAACACCTAAGATATAACAATAGCATAGGAATATAACGACATAAAACAAGAACATATAACCCTCATAACATATAAAACATAACATAACACATAATATAACATAGCATAACATATAACACATAACAACATATAAAGCATAACATATAACACATAACATAAAACATAACATAACATAACATAACATAACATGTAACATATAACATAACATATAACATAACAACATATAACATAACATAAAACATATAACATAACATAACATAACATAACATGTAACATATAACATATAACATATAACATAACATAGCATAACATATAAAACATAACATAACACATAACAACATATAAAACATAACATAACACATAACAACATATAAAACATAACATAACACATAACAACATATAAAACATAACATAACACATAACATAAATCGACTAACAGTATAAGCATAACATAAATATAACACAGAACACCTATAAAGCATACAGCTCCCAAATAACATAACATAGCCTAACCTCTACCCCCTCCCCTAACATACCCCCTACCCACCTCTCCCGCCTCCCCCTTCCCCATCACATCACATCGCCTCACATCTCCCCCCTCCCCCTTTTGTCTTTTCTTCGTTTTTTCTCCTCTTTGTGCCTTGTTTGCTCGCTTTTTCCCTTTCCTCTTGTACTCTTGTTCAAGTTTTCGGAACTCCCTTTGTGTGATTGCCTTTTATTCGTTTTTGTTATTGTTCTCTTAGT
Organism: Sinocyclocheilus anophthalmus; assembly: GCA_018155175.1. Classification (NCBI taxonomy): domain Eukaryota; kingdom Metazoa; phylum Chordata; class Actinopteri; order Cypriniformes; family Cyprinidae; genus Sinocyclocheilus; species Sinocyclocheilus anophthalmus. Next base: position 92,930 of record JADLZN010008321.1, on the reverse strand, counting down.
TTTTATTCTTTTTCTTTTACTTCTCGTTCGTTTACTTTTAGTCTATCCCCTTTACCTCAATATTTTCGGCCATCCACCGTGACCCATTAGCCCTGTTGCCTGGCAATAGTACTGTATGCAACAAACAGTTGGACTAAATCGCGCCGGAAAAGATAGTCGCGTGATGCGACGGTGAGACGGCCACACTGACCGTGAAAAGCGAGGGAGTTTCTGCCCAGTTTTTTGAGTTGAGCGTACCGCCTTATTATCATTCCAGATATTTCCACTTACGATACTGTGAAGAACCGGGCACGAATGATCCGGATCTAACAAAGTGGGATGTTGGACATGGTACCACATTGGCTCGATCAAGCATGCAAGACAGAAGAGTGATAAAACTCTTTTAATAATACATTTTTTATATTAAGTTTCTTGTTTTGATGATTCTATTTTTATGATTTAAATACTAGCTTTTCATCCACTCATGTTTCAGTCCCATTACTACTTCCCAGTCCCACCAATCATCACTTTACTAGCATAATCGACAAAAATAACTCCCAAAAATACTAATTTCACACAAAGCAGGGGTGCACGTTTAAGGTTTTAATTAATTATAATAACCCTGATGAAATAATCCCAAAACAGCCAAATCTCATCTGATTAACTGATAATCTGATAACATATCCTCACTGTGATAACTTGACAAATATGACAGCACACTGATGAGCATGAGGATGACAACTCTTCACACGAACACTGACACACACTGTAGAACGCCGGCCCACCTCTGACAGATGCAGCAGTCAGACCCGAGGGAGAGGCCTTTGATCGCGTTTGAAGAGGGAACGCATGCATGAAGGGTGTTTTTTAAGTGTGAACGCACAGACAGAAATCCAGACTGCAGGAAAGTCCACACGCTAGAAAACCGCTGCGTTCAGAATACACAATATGCATGCTTCAAATATTTGAGGTGACTGCAAAAACACCATGACTATAATTTCACAAACGATCTGTTTATCTGAACAGTTAATAGACCTGTTTTCCAGGTTACCCATCAGGAACAGCGTTCAAATGCGACATGGGAGTCTCTTTATTCGGCTCTCACTGCATGCGTGTTTGCTGTGTTGCATGGGAAGTGAGCTTCAGTTTTCTGTCACCAACGCAACAGGATCCAAATGTTCTGGGTTGATGCCAGGAAGCCATTTCAAAGAAAAGAGGGGGGGGGGGGGAGGGGTGGGATCCACAAGGGCGGGCACAATAATCTGAAAATCCACCTTTGGGGGTTTTTCCAAAAAAAAATCCCTGGGCACTGTGTGATTGCATTGATCTAAAGGGTGAGATGGAGAACGATGCCTGTGGTGAACTACAATGACTATTTTTGAGGGTTATTTTTGTCTATTATCCAGGTAAAGTGAAGAATGACAGGAGGCTAGTCGGGAGAGAGAAGAATGGGACTGAGATACGAGTGGATCACAAGTGGATGAAAAGCTAATATTTAAATCATTAAAATATCAAATAGAACCATCAAAAAAAATAAAGTAAAAAATATATATATAGGTAGTGTATATATATATATATAAAGATGTATAAAACAATAAAAACATGCATGCCATGTGACATAACCAAACATCACAGAACTGGTATCATGCAAATTTACATGTTAAATTCTTGAATATTCAATGTATAAGGGGTCTTCAAGGCAATATTTTTAGGTCAAGGGAGGTTCAGGATGCACAAAAAATAAATAAAATCCAGACAAGAATTATAATGTGGGACCATTAGAACAGGGGTATAATAGATTATAGTTAACGAAAACGACCCCTTATAAATATATAATATATATATATATAACTTTTCGTTAATGGAATTAGTGTTGACAGAAAATAAAATAGATATTTAAAATACATGATTATAATAAACTTATTAATAAACTTATTTTCAGGTAGGGGCAAGCACATTTCGTTAAATCGCATGATCTGGATAATTGAGAATCACCATTTTTGTCTCAAATAGAGACCTCATCTCCCCGATTCTGAACTAAACATATGTGTAATGACTAGAGGCTGTTACAAAATAGTAGTGTTGAAATGTGTTATATAATTTTAATGATTCGTAAAATGTTTAATATTTAAAAATATTAGTAAAAAAACTGTAATAGACCAATTTTTTAATATTAAAAGTATGAAAAAGTGGTTTGAATGAATGATTCAATGACTCACTACTTTCACTTGTATGGTTACTGGATGAATCAGCATTTTTGAACAAATCTCTTGAATGAATGACTCGATGACAAATGCATTTTTTAACAGTCACTTGTCGCCACCTAGTGTTTGAATCAAGATCGCAATCTTTTGTGGTTTTAACAATTATTAATGCAGCTCTATTTCTCTTTTTCACTTAGATGAACTAAAATAAGTACAAATAAATCCCATGTAGACAAAAAACAACAACTAAATTGCTAAAACTTTAAAATTAAAATGAAACTTGAAAATATAATTCCCATATTAATAAAGGTCAGTGTTGTTTTTAGTATCATTGAGATTACTATTAAGTTTAGTCAAGTATTTTGAATCAGGTTTACTTTTGTTTTCTGGTTTTCATGTTAATTCTGTCGTTTTTTTTGGTGTGTTTTAGTAGTTTATATATATATATGTCAATACAGTTTTTATAAATTTTTATTGCGTGGGAGTATGGTTTAGATTAGTTAGTATTGAGAATTTCGCCCATTGCCAACATGAGAAAAGTTTTCTTATATTTTTTCAGTTAACGTCATTTTTTTCATGTCTAATATATATATATATATACGAATATATATGATTATCTATATATATATATATATACTGTAATCTATATATATATATATTAGTGCTGTTGTATATATAAATACAAACCACAGATGTATATATTTAAGGCAAATAGTGTATGTTATATGATACTATAGTTATTAAAAGTAAATAACTCTAAATAAATAATGTTATTTAATGTAAATATTTAAAATATATACTGAATGTGTGTGTAGATATCCATCATAATAAAACAGTACATACATATGTAGATGTAAACAACCACTTTGTATTTTGGGATGCGATGTAACGAATTTGACAGCACTAATATGTATTAGTTTCAGTTTTAGTTAACTATAATAACCCTGACTAATATAACTCAAACCTAGGTCGCTCATGTTAGCATCAAGGCTCAATGTGACAAAAGCATTCGCGTCAGCCATCGCACCCCAGTTCCAACGTGAAATTAGTATTTTATCAAGAAAATAATCACTGATCATAACACCTGATTCACCACAGAAACCATGCTTAGTTATGCCTAGTCCAAGTTCTGCTTTTCAACACCCTTTTTTCAAAATCAAACCACTTCTCCATTACTGAAATGTCTCGCCCTCACATTTTTCATTAACTACATCTCTAAACATCATGCCAGGACTCATGACAGTTTGAAAAAGGAAAAAACAAAACAGAAGCTGAAATGTGATTGGTTGTGGCGACTGAAGCAGTAGGCTGTGATTGGTGCGTTCTTACCGCTCACTGAGCTGATGACTGCAGTTGACCAGGATGTGCATGCAGTGGACACACACAACGCCCATCAGAAGCAGACTAACTGGACCGAGCTGAAGGAAAAAAAGAGAATCATGTGTTTTAGACTCTTTTAAAACAGTTTTAAAAGATACTATCTGTGTCTTCTAGGGCAATAAAGCCTTATCGTTCTCTCTCAGTGTGAACTTTGCTTACATACTGCACAAGGCATTTATGGCAGCAATAAAGTTTGTGAACTGACATGCTTACAAACAAACAGCAGTTGAGCTGTCAGCACACAATACAGCCTGCACAGGTTCAGTCTGTAAACCAGTCTGACCTGTTTTAAACTCACATTAGAACCTTTCCACCCATTATCCGGTCACCAACAGTCATTATCCGGCGATCAGGACATGATGGTGAAAACAAACAAATCTAATTACAGGTGCAATAAAGCTGCAATTCTATTTGTGGGAACAACAAATACATTTAATACTCCTCTTAAGCATTTCAGGTTTTTACAGTCGGATTCATGGTGTACTTGGAATGATCTGGTTTTACTAACATTCTGACCCTGAAATCCTGGACACAAAAACTAGAAGAGTGTCCGGATTCCGGGTCTGTTTTAAAACTTTGAAAAGAAGGAAAGTAAGGTTCTGTATGCAACAGAAATGGATTTATACTGGGTTCATCGCTCATGCGTTTTCACACAAGCTGCGATGCTACATACCACTATCCCAGCATTCTTCACTGCTAGAGGAAGCCCAAGCAATCCTGTGCCGATATTCCCCTTTAAGAGATGCAGCAGGGTTTGAGTAAACCTGAGGAACAGAGAAAACAGACGTTTTGTATGCATTAATGTTGTTATTCAAAGCAGGAAGATGTCAGACATGAAAGAGGTTACAACATGGTGTATTACGTAATATGAGAATATGCTGTTTATACACACACACACATCTGTTACAGATGAAATGACTGTTTGCAAACAAACAGCTGTTATAACCCAAATCTACAAAAGAAACCCTGATGTGAGACTCACGTGATGCCTTGCGGCAGATGTTGTGGCTCTCGTATCATTACTTCTGTCCTCCTCTACCTCCTGCTGCCATCCCTCCGAACCTGCCGAGCAGGTCGCGGTGACCCCAATCCCGACGTACACCAAACTAACCAATGTCGTGGGGACCCGCAATTGTCGCTGTCAGTGAAATAAATCCCACCGATTCAAGCGCACACTCATTCTTTTCGCAAATAGGCTCATTTGTCCAACTCCCTAGAGTGAGGGTTACTGTTTCGCATCAGTTCCGCGCTATTTGACGGGTCTGCGGGCGCACTCCTGCTGCCTAGTTAGCAGTCGTTAGTACCTCCCCCCACCTTTCACTGACATCTGATTGAGACCGGTAGCATATCGCTCCCAAAAATGACCAAAGCCGCCAAGAACAACATATCTCATAAGGCTAATACTCCAGGACTGCTGCGTACCTGGGGCAGCCGGCCGCGAGATATTAGCAGCTGCCTGACCAAATAGGCTAGTGGAAGTTATAGGATGGGGACTCTTCTTTCAGGCGTGCGTCCCCTGCCCACGCTGCCCCCGGTCCCCCCCCCACGGCGCCACGCACGGTCTGGTGCCAGAATGGCGGTCTTCTTCCTTGGTCTTTGCGGCGGTCCCGGTCCTGCTTCCAGCTCGCAGCTCCGCTCACCTTGCGCCGCGGCGCCGGGCCGGACTCCCCTGTTTCCTCTCGGTTGGCCCTGCGCTCTTTTCCACCTTGGCGGCCCGGTCTGTCTCGGCGCTTACCTGCCGGCTCCCCCGCAGTATCTTTACCCCCCCCGGGGTTCCCCCACAGCACCGAGCTTATGCTCCCGACCCCCGCGCCGCCCCCAGTTTTCTGGCCGGTGTGTCTCGCCCCGCCCCCACTGGTGCCCTTCCCCCGTCATGCTGCCCCATGACTCGCTACCGCTCTTACGGCCCTTTGTCCGTAGCCGCTGCGCGTTCCCTCCCCCTTCCCCCCCCACTCATCCGCCACACCCCACAATCCGCCGCCTCACTCTCGACACATCCGGCTTTACCCTCCTTTCTTCTCTCCCCTCTGTGTGGTCTCTCTTTTTTTATCTTACCCCCCCAGACATGATTACATCCCCTCCCTTCACCGTCTCCGATCTCTTCTCATTCTCCTCTCCCACCTTTGTTCCCCACCCCCCCTCCTGTTTTACCCCCCCCCTACCACTTGGCACTCCTACCTCCGTCTTCTTTCCCCTTCTCGGTTCTCTTTTCACCCCTTTACCTCCTCCCTCTCTCCTCCCCTCTCTGTCCCGTCTTTTTGTTGTGTCTCTACTACGATGTCCCCCTCCCTTCCCCTCCCTTCGCTTCTCTCGCCCCTTCCCCGCCCCCCCTTCTCCTTCTTCAACACGGGTGGCGCTCAACCCCCAACACCCCCCGCGCGGTCTCGCCGCACCCTGTACTCCCCGCTTTCCCTCCTCTGATCCTCGTCTTTCCCCCCTTAGCCCCACTGTCCCACACGCTGGTCGTGTCATTCTCTCTGCTTCCTGGTCGCCTGACTGTGTTTTGTCTGTGGGTCACTTGTCTGGGCTCCCGTGCCCCGCTCGCTATGTGCTTTACCTTGTTTGTGGTCATGGTTTCGGCCCTCTGTCGCCTAGCTTTCCCTCTCAACTACGAGCACATTCGCACAGACCCTTACGACCCCCGTTTAGTCAATTTTCCCCCCCTCTCCACCTCTAACCCACCCCACCCCACTCGACCCGACCCCTCCGTCAGAAGAAAGAGTGAGAGTCTATTATGACTCTTTTCTTTGCCGTTCATACCCCCCCAAGCCAGGTGCGCTTTGCCCTCGAACGGCACCACATTAACCCCCTTTTTCTAAAACCCTCCCCCCCCCTTCTCCTTTGCCCCCTCACCAACCTTCACGTGCGAAGTTCAACGCACTTTCCCCGATGCCGTGCATCCGGCTTGTCAGCCCCTCTGCCCCGCTCCGTATATACACTCCTTCTTCCTTCCCACATGTGTTTGGTGCCTCCACCCCCCCCCTGCCCGCCCCCCGGCCCCCTGCGTTGGCCCCCCCATTTGTCTCCCGTGCCCGCTTTCCCCTCTTCCGTCCCGTCATGTCCCGTCCCCCCCCCCCCTCTTCCCCACTTTGCCCGTCTGACGCACGCCCCCGCACTGTCCCTTTGCTCTCCCACCCCACACTGCCCCCCCTCCCCCACTTCAACTTCTATCTTCCACTCCCTCTCCTTATTATCTTCCTTCCGTACCCAACGCTCCTTTCTCCCTCTCTAGATGATTGTAGTGTAGTTCTCTGAATAATAGAAAGCCATTTTTATGCTTCCTCTCCCCTCCTTCCCCCTACCCCCCCCTTCGCATTGTTATCCCGGTTACCCCCCACGGACACACACCGCACGACACCCTGTTAGTCCTCTGTGAGGCATCTCTGCTTTCGGGCACCCTCTGCCTCCCTGCCCTCCTCACACTGTGTCGAGCCCCCTGGGTGACCACGAGTGCCCGACCAGGCCGCCGCGCTTGCACGTGTCACACCCGCCTTTAGATTCTCCTCCCTCTCTCACGCTCCGACCTGATGTCCCCCCCCCACGTGACTGCCCCCTTCCCTTCCTTGATTCCAGTCCTTTCCTCAGGCTCGCCTCGAGTTTTCCGCACCCTACCCTCGGCTTGCCGGGCATCACCCACCCTTTTTTTCGCTTCCGTCTCCCTCTCCGACCTCCCCCCAGCATGTCTCTGCACCTCTCAGCTATTTCCCTCCCCTCCCCCACCCCCCGCACGACCATTTCCTCACACCCCCCCCCCGTCCCCCCCCCTCGCCTTTACCTCACCCCGCCGCCCCCGACCCTCTCCCTACTTTTTCAGAGTGCCTCCTACTCCCTCTAGCTCAAGGGACGTCTGTGTTCCGTCCGTCCTCCCACACCCGATTATGTCTCACCTCCACCCCTCTCCCCCTATGCCGCACGTACCCTCCTCGCCCCCCCGTGCAGCAGGCCTCACCTTCGCGTGGCACACACACGGCCCGACCGAGTCACGCCACAGCAAAAAAGAACGCCGTGAAAACGAGGTTGAGGCGCAACACAACGCACCAACACAGAGGACACGGGGTCTGCCGACTGTCTGATCTCGCAGACCCTGCTTCTTCACACAGCAAATCATGCAGCTTTCGTGCCTTGGGTCAGCGGCAGATAACACCGCGACTTTTTCGCGTGAGTCTCCACGACCTCTCTTGAGACCAGACTTTCCAACGTGGCACAAAACAATGACACACGCTCCATCTGTGCTCTCTCACACGCTCGTCATTGCCGAACACAATGATTTTGTGGGAGGAGGACGTACACTCCACTCAACGGTCAGAGGTGACCGCGAGCTAAAGAGGGATGGCGCGCTATCAGGAAGTCACACATTGTGCTGACTTATGGAGGTGACAGAACGGCACACCTTGGTCTCGAGAGGAATCCGAATCATCAACACCAGTGCCTAAAATGTATGAGCACCAACGCCATTGGAAATGAGCCACCCGTCAATGAACATGAGTCCTGAATGTGAGATTTGTAGTGGATCACAGCTGATGAGATTGACTCGCGCGGCGGAAATCATCAGACTCGCACACAAACTATGCGCGCAATGTCACCACGATCATGACGGAGCAAATCCTTAAAGGAGCCGCGACACAAATACAGCAGCCGGATAAAGAGTGGCTATGGCCAGGGCCTAGGAGTCAAGTTTGACTTGTTAGTTTTAGCAGTTACTACACCATAATGCAGGCTACATTTTCATCTGACATTTTTACCCAACATACAGATTGGGAATATTTATATCATATATGTGACCCTGGAAACAAAACCAGCCTTAAGGGTCATTTTTTCGAAATTGAGATGTATATATCATCCGAAAGCTGATTAATACGCTTCCATTGATGCGGATGGTTTGTTAGGATAGGACAATATTTGGTCGAGATACAACTATTTGAAAATCTGGAATCCGAGGTTGCAAAAAAATTGTAATATTGAGAAAATCGCCTTTATAAAGTTGTCCAAATGAAGTTCTTAGCAATGCATATTACTAATCAAAACTGAGGTTTTGATATATTTACGGTAGGCAATTTACAAAATATCTTTATGGAACATGATCTTTTACTTAATATCCTAATGATTTTTGGCATAAAAGAGAAATCAATCATTTTGACCCATACAATGTATTTTTGGCTATTGCTACAAATATAACCCAGCGACTTAAGACTGCTTTTGTGATCCAGGGTCACAAATTCATATTAGTTACACTAGTAGCTGATTTTAATTTTTTACCTGTCTCCAAGGAGTTCTAATAAATAAATTCTGTAATGTCTACTGAGAGCTATGTGTTAGCATTCCCATAAAAAAGTCATAAATATCAATCATATATGGAAGTGACATTTAAATTATTATATGGTAGTATGAATTTGAAAAGTTATCTTCTGGCAGGCTGAGAAAGTGTGTAGTTTGTCAGATGTAGCAAGAAGATATTAAAACACTCTAGTCTAGTTTAAGGCCTACAGAGCCTTTAATATGAAATGGTAATGGAATTATAGAAAGCTAAATATTTCAATGGCTTTTTGATTGCAAACATTCTCCACAAAGTATCCCAGAGTCCACACCCTAATCTGAAGTGGGAGGAAAAAAATATATTTCAATGCTTTTGTGAGCAAATGCAAAGTTTTATGGGACAATGCATTACTTTTGGGAGAGAGATCAAAAAGTTTTACAAGCAAATGCAGAATTTCTCAGGGGAACAAAATACTTTTTCCACAAGAGAGACAGGAGGAAAATTATATTTTAGTGCATTCTCTCAAAAAAATGTATTTTGCGTTTAAAAACTATATTTTAATGCTTGTGTAAGCGAATGCAAAGTTCTTCAGCGCAATGAAATAGTTTTGCGAGAGGACTCGGGAGGAAAATGTGTATTTCAATCCATGCGCTCGCAAAGCTTTTGCATGAAATCTATATTTCAGTGCTTGTGCATGTAAAGTTTCTCAGGTTTCTCACTTTTTGTGAGAAAACACAGTTTCCAAAAGAATGAAATACTTTTGTAATCGACAGATGGGAGGAAAAACGTGAAACATCAAAACACAGAGTCTTATTAAAACCATATAAAGCAGTCAGCATGGCTTTCTATTTCTTTATTAATACTTTAAATGCTGTTATGTCATTAAAAGTTAAGGCACATTTTTAGATCCAAGTCCTGCTGGAACATGTTTTAAAATAAGAGTATGTTTGCTGCTGGGATTGTATATCACAGATGTGTCATAGAAACATGCACTTCTTTGTGCGATTGCGCCGAGCGCGAAAACCCCACAGACAACACAATCAATACATGCACACACACATAAACTACAACACACACACCACCCACACACACCAATTCAAGGATCAGTAAGGTAAGTCAGAAGCTTACCTTTGTGTTTTAAAACATACATTCGTCATTACTGTTTCAGGTGACATCCTAACAATCGGCATTGTGGCTACCTCCTTCTCATCCTCTCTGTCAGTGGTGTGTGTGCGCCCAAAAGTAGTGTTTGCCATGTACAGAACACTGTGCAATACTACAGTCACTTCTCAGTTGTACTGACTCTGAGCACAGAGGCATCAGATCTGGCCCGCGTTCGCTCGGGGTCTAGTCGTGAGGTCTATGCGGTCTTCACAGGTTTCTTTGGCAAGAAACGTGTAGCAAAATCCTAAATCGAAATACGGGTGTGGAATGCGGTCAACCTGGCCCCAGAGGGTGACTTGGGGTTGTCGGGGAGATGTGCTCGCTTTCGTCAGAAAAGCCAAAAGTGATTTAGTTGACTACTCTATGTTATGTGAGATTGATATGGGCGATTTCGGACGGTATTGGCACAGAAAACCACTCCTTTATCAATCCATTCAACCTTATGATTGAGTCCAATTCATCCACCGAACTCGGCATTGGGAAGGAACAAGGGGAAATGAAAGAGAAAGAAAAGGGCAGAGGAGATTTGGCATTTTGGAGTCTTTTTACTCGATGGCTCCGGGTCTCGTCGCCACGTAGACCAAGAGGACGATGAGCAGCACGAGCACAGCGAGCGTCGGTAGAACGATGGTTGTCACCTGCTCCCGCGCCTCATGCATGGCCTGTTTGCGCTCCTTTTTGTCCTTCCACGACTCCTTCTTCGGCTTGCCCTTCAACTGGCGCATGGCTCAGTGCGTTTCCACACAGCGGGTCACCGGCGATCCCAGATGAAAACCCAAAAGACAATCTCCTGTGAAAGCATATACAATGTTGTGATGCTAAATGTTTTGATAATTATTTTCTATTGAAGCACATGAACAAAGATTTGTAAAGTTGTAGCAATTAACTTTTAATGCATTTAATGGCTTTTATTCATAAATGGATAATATATATATATATATATATTTGATTGGATTGGATTGATCGGATCATGATTTGTAATTCCATAGATTTTTTTATAATAATGTGCAATGATGAATTTGCCCACAGTCCAGGAATATATATTTAAACAATAACTAACATACTAATAAATTATATATTGATATCTTATAAGAACGGATACCATTTTATATTGACGTGAGGTTTAATCCCTTTGCTTTTTAGCAGTAAAACGATCTGCAGTGGGACAAATGAAGTTTAAGTATGTCATATGAATATTAAATGCATAATATGAAAGAACTTGAATTATTAAAGATTTGGATTCCTCCACTAGGATTTGACGATGTGAAGTCAGTGAAAAAGTTGTGTGCAGAGGCAACAGCAAGTTAATTATATTTGATAAGAGGGGAGTGAATACACCAGGGTGTAGTATTAAACATAGTTAATACTCTATAATACGGATAGTAATCTTAAGATATTATTAAAATAAAAAAACTTTTTGAGTGGCCATTTTTGTTAAGAAGTGACTCCGATTTTTAGAGTAGGTATGTCAGATTACATGAGAAGAAATGAAAGCTATAATAATTGACAAGGTGTTTAGGGTTGGAGTATAGTGTAAGTGGGAGGTGGGACCAGGGCTGTAGATTGCTGCGCAATACAAAAATAAAAGCTAAATGTACATTTAAGAAAGTACGGGTGGGAGAATATCTGTGGCTTCACACCTTTATAAAGTTTTTTTTCACCCGTAGTCATGGCAACTGAGCAAAGGCCAGCAGTAAGAAATCTGAATGTGGGAATGCAGCAGCGCGCGGGTGTCGCACACAAACACACAGGTTGTTTTGGTGAAAAAGGGGACATTCCATAGGCGTAATGGTTTTTATACTGTACAGTCCGTATATTCTATTGCCCTTTACCAAACCCTACCCCTAAACCTACCCCTTACAGGGAACATTGTGCTGTTTCAGATTTTCAATAGAGACACTGCCATCTGTGATGATTTATAGAGCTTGTGAAAAGTGGTGGACATGGAGGTAAGTCCTGAAAAGGTCATTCTCCTTGTAATCTATCGTCATGACCTGTATTATACGAGAATTTAGGTTCTCATTGTCACAGGTAAGAACGCACACCACACTCTCACAGAACAAACCACATCAACTGCTCTAGCAAAACTCTCTCTTCTTCTACAACACCCATCACACACCACAGTCGCACACCACACGTAGCAAAACACACACAACACACACTCTCTCACACACACACACACGCAACACACACACACCACACACACACACACACACAAACACACGCGCGCACACACACACACACATTCTCTTTCTCACTCACACACACACACACACAACACACACACACACAAACACACCAAACACACACAGAATGAAGCAGAAACAGCAGGCCATTGGGACACAATTACCCAACAAGACACAGGAACTGGGTGTTACGATCGGAATCTAGATTTTGTTGCACACACATAAGTGTGTCCCAATAATGAATACTTCTTGGGGACAAAATAAACTCTAGACACAGTTTTAAACCTAAAACAGCTTTTTACAAACACAGGTCAATTTTCACTTTCAATAACAGCAGTAATCTGCAGAGCACGAGTCAGGGAGTTAGCTAATACTGTGCGACATGAGGGGCTTGATTTTACTTTATTCTCGGAAAGGTAAATCTGTTGCACTTTATCGTAGTGCATCAGTGATGATGTTAATACTGATGTCAGACATAATATGAAAGGTATACAGATAAAGGGACAAAAATTACCATAAGGTTAAATTTTTCATTGAATGTTATGTATTAAACAACATGAATTGAACAATGAGCAATACATTATTTTAACAGTATTATGGCATCTTTGTTAATGCTAGGTTAATGAAAATACCCTCGTTCATTGGGTCATGTTAATTCACAGGGCATTAACTTATGGTAACAAGCAACAAATTTTGTGTTAATAATGCATTTAGTAACATGTGAAGAGTGAAATTAATAAGATTAATAAAGCGTGTCGAAAGGAATTTGTTCATGCTTTAAGTTAATGTTAAATAATGAATCTTATTGTAAAGTGTTACCATATAATACAATTTAGGAACAATTTAACAACTGCAAATGAGATGTAAACACTCATATGAAACACTTGTTGAAAAAATTAATTAAAATAATAATAATGATAAAAAACTTTAAAACAGTATTGTTCAAAATCTACTGACAAAAAAACACTTGTAGCTTCTTAAACTAAAACATGATTTCATTTGGGATTTTGTGGAGGAGGATTTTAAAGGGGTCATACGATGCTTTTTTAAAATTTGGTATTTGGTGTAACAGAATATGTTGAAATGCTTTAATGTTAAAAAAACACATTATTTTTCAAATACTGTACAGTATTGTAAGTCCTCTATGCCCCGCCTCCCTCAAACGCTTCGTTTTCTACAAAGTCCATCCTTCCGACAAGCGCAGTCTGCTCTAATTGGAAAGCTGACCCAGTGCATTGTGATTGGCCATACACCCACAGCTGATCCACCTTGATGTGCCCCGGCCTGCCTCATCTCTCTCTCTCTCTACTATCGGGTCGCTGCTCTCTCAAGCGTTCTCGCGCGCGCACACACACACAAGATGCGCAAAACTCCGCATATGAACAGTCAAGAGCAAATACTTCAACTAATAATAAAACAGTAGCTGATTCAGAATCGCCAGATTGTCAAAGCAAAGTCAGAATTACCTCCTCTCCTAGATTCACGAAATAGAAGGGAAAACACCCCTTTGAGAGGCGAACGGAGGTCTCGTCCATAAAATGCCTGATGCGATCTTGTCTGTTGTAAGTAATCTTAAAGATTCCTTAATGCATCTACTGTCGGAAGGCAAAATAAAGTGCTTTTGCTTTCACACTGAAAAACACAGCGTCTCCCTGACATCGCTGCTTCAACACTAACTGCAGTTACAGAAACCACGCCTTCTATGTGCGGTGCGGTGCACATGTGAGCTGCATTATGCAAAATTATTTCAACACATAGGAACGGTAGGTATGTGGGGGAGTGTTAGAAAACGAGCAGGGTTTTAGGGGGGGGCGGGCAGCGGTTAACTTGATACAGAATATCTCTTTGAGTTGAGACTGTAGTCTTTTTGCAACTTCCCGGGATCTGTATCTTTATGCACCAAGAGCTTGTGACTCTCCAAAGAGAAAGGAAAACTTGAAATCGCATCATATGACCCCTTTAAAATACATTTGAATAAGACTAAAGAATCAATCTGGCCAATTTGTTTGACTGATTCAATGAAAAGAACCAATTCAAATGAACTGATTTGCTCACAAACTAGAAAAGTGTGTATTTAATTCAGAAACTTCTATGACTAAGCTGTTTTATTCATTCCCAATGCCACAAAATGATATCCAATTATCGGCCTGGCCGGTTTATATTGGTGAATCATGAAACATTACCACATTTGATCTAAATTGATTTGATAAAATCTCATTTGTTGGTGCACAACTTATTAATATATGTATAATAATGTCCTAGATTACCTCAACTCGCTCTAGAACACAACTACACAGACATGCCAAACCCACCTTGCACAACACAGCATAACATGAGCATGATATGCCATGCTGTGTGAATTCATGCCGATTCATGTCACATTATGAATCAGTTCTACAGGTGGGTGTGTTGAACTTCTCTGCACGTGAAAACAAAAGTTACAGATCTCAGTATCTCTGCTCGAGACGCACCGAAACAGCGTTTGAGAAAAGCAGAGTCTCAGATCAGGCTAATACAGTACAGAACATACTAGAAATCTACCGCATGACAGCACGAGCCGCACACTTTCTCTTCTGCATCGAAGTTGCGCGTCGGTGTTTACGATGAAACGAGTTGCTACCGACAGCAAATCAACGACCTGTTGCATGCGACACGACTTGAAACCTATCCGGGCTCCACTTCACACACGCGGATCGCCCTGTTGCCTGTGAGAATGCGCTAAATGTGGACAGCGTCTCGTGCAATGCGGGGACACTTCCACGCACTTTTCGCTTACCGCTGCAGTCTGTGCACCGCCCGGAGGGTTTCGTACAGTGTGTTTTTAATTTTCCGCTGTCGTTGTCACGGTTCCCGGAGGTTTTGAGTCAGTGAGCGGGGGCTCGACCGAGATTACGTGGCAGTCTCTGTCTCTGTCTCTCTCTCTCTCTCTCTCTCTCTCTCTCGGGGGCACGAGACAAGGAGGAGGTGAAAAAAGAAAAAAAACATCTGTAGTGACAGTGAGTCCGTACCACCGACAGGGGGAGACGATAAACAGAGTGTTCTGTTACACAAAAACTTTTGCAAATTGTTTTTTTAATAACAAACATAAAACGCCCGCATTACGTGACTTACAACACTGAAATGTGTGTCTTGCGAAATAGTACCTGTTTCCGTAACATACTCAAGAGGAGCGGCCCACAGGTTTTTAGCCAATCAGAGTACAAGGGCTGGCTTTTTACGTGTTCTGATTGGTCTGACACATCAGTGATGGGCGGGGTTTGGGAGAAAGGCGTGTTCAGTTTGTAGACACTACTAAACGCTCAAGAGAAGTAACATCTTTTGAGCAATGAATTCCCTTGGAAATATATTTAAAAAAATCATATTATGAATAAAATTACTTCAAAATCTTTATTAATATTCCCAAATTACTGGATGGATCAAATTCTTTGGTATGTGTGTGTGTGTATATATAGATATATATACAGTGGTGTGAAAAAGTTTTTGCCCCCTTCCTGTTTTTTTAATTGTTTGCATATTTGTCACACTTAAAAGATTCAGATCATCAAACAAATTTTAATATTACACAAAGATAATGCAAGTAAATACAAAATGAAGTTTTTAAATGATGATTTCATTTATTAAGGGAAAAAAGCTGTCCAAACCTACGTGGCCCTACGTGAAAAATTAATTGCCCCCTCCTGTTAAATCATGAAAGAACTGCAATGAACCACATTATTTTAGAAAGCTGAGTTAAATTTCGCTAGCCACATCCAGAGCTGATTACTGCCAGACCTGCTGAATCAAGAAATCACTTAAAATAGAACATGTCTGACAAAGTGAAACATGCTTAAATAGCAACACATTATGCAGCAATCTAAAGAAATTCAAGAACAGAAGAGAAACAAAATAGTTGACATTTACTGTATCAGTCTGGAAAGGGTTATAAAGCCATTTCTAAGGCTTTGGGACTCCAGTGAACCATGGTCAGAGCCATTATACACAAATTGAGAAAATTTGGCACAATGGTGAACCTTCCCATGAGTGGCCGGCCAACCAAAATTACCCCAAAAGCACAGCGACGACTCATCCAAGAGGACACAAAAGACCCCACAACAACAACATCCAAAAGAACTGCAGGCCTCACTTGCCTAAAATAAGGTCAGTGTTCATGATTCAACAAAAAAAAAGAGACTGGGCAAAAACAGTATCCATGGGAGAGTTCCAAGGCAAAAAAAAGCCACTGCTGACCAAAAAGAACAAAAAGACTCGTCTCTCATTTGCCAAAAAATATCTTAATTATCCCCAAGAATTTGGGCAAATATTCTGTGGACTGATGAGACAAAAGTTTAACTTTTTGGAAGGTGTGTGTCCCGTTACATCTGGCATAAAACCAAAACAGCATTTCATAAAAAGAACATCATAACAACAGTCAAACATGGTGTTGGTAGTGTGATGATCTGGGGCTGCTATGCAGCTTCAGGACCTGGACAACTTGCCATAATTAATGAAACCATGAATTCTGCACTCTATCAGAAAATCCTGAAGGAGAATGTCCGGACATCAGTTTGTGACCTCAAGCTCAAGAGCACTTGCGTTATGCAGCAGGAAAATGATCCCAAACACACCAACAAGTCCACCTCTTAATGGCTCAAGAAAAACAACATCAAGGTTTTGGAGTGGCCAAATCAAAGTACGGACTTAACGATATCCAGCATGATGATGTATTGAAGAGAAGACAGTCCATTCATACGCACGGACGACCACCCGTCCTAAGGTCGGCCGTGAGATTAAAACACAATTCTGCGCAAAAGAAATAGAGTAAGGACAACAAATTCCGCCACAGTGATGTGAAAGACTCATTGCCATTTATCGCAAATGCTTGATTGTAGTTGTTGCTGCAAAGGGTGGGTGGCACAACCAGTTATTAGATTTGGGGGGCAATTACTTTTTCACGTAGGGCCAGGCAGGTTTGGACAGCTTTTTTCCCTTAAGGAAAAAAAGAACATAAATAATTTAAATAAAAACTGCAAAGTTTTACGGTTGCATTATCTTTGGTATATAAATTGGTTGAATGATCTGAATCTTTAAAGTGTGAACACAATATGCAAACTAAAATTAAAAAAAAGGAAGGGGAGCGAAAAACCTTTCACGGCACGGTATATGGGGGTGTGTGGTATGTAGTATATACGTGTGTGGTTAGTATATATAGTGATTAATATATATGTGTGTGTGTGTGATGTATTGATTATTATATATATGGGTGTGCTATATAGTAAGTAGGTATATATATATGATGTGTGTGTTGCTACTATGATATATAATCGGGCTGGTGGTATAGGTATATAATAGTATGTGTGTGGTGTTTGGTGTATATAGATATTTATCGGTACTATATGGTAGGTTGTAAGATAGTATAGATATGTGTGGGCTGTTATATAGTTTATATGGTGGGGGTGGGTAGTCGTATATAGTATAGATGTGTGTGTGTGGTGGTATATTAATATATGGTGTGTATATATTATATATACTGTGAATTAAGTGTGTGTGTGTAAATATCTCATCATATGTGTATGTGTGTATAATTATAGTATTATATGTGGTGTGGTGTGTGTATATATCATAATCTATATATATATATGTGTGCGATGTGTGTGTTATATATAATATGTGTGTGTGGGAGTCTATATTATATTGTGTGTGTGTGTGGTATATATATAGATGTGGTGTGTGTGTGTGTGTGTCTATATTATATGTGTGTGTATATAATATAGGTGTGTTGATATAATATTGTGTAGTGTGTGTGGTGTATAAATATACTAATAATCGTGGTGTGGCTATAATAGGTGTGTATCTATAATATATGTGTGTGTATCTATATATATATATAGAGATAGTGCGAAGGTGTGTGCTTAAGGTATCGGTAGATATATATAGTATGATGGGTGGAGGTGATACTATATATATCTGGAATGAGGAGGGTATATAAAATGTAATATAATATAGATATGTCTGGGTCTGTGTGTGTGCATATACTGTATATATATATATGATATAGGGGGTGTGGGTTATATATATCATATATATTATATATGAAGAGAGGAGAGAGAGGCGAGAATATAAAATATGTTAGATATATATATGTATATATATATATATATATAACTAAATATAATTGTTACATTACATTGTGTTTTTCCAGGTTCAAGTGGCTTTATTGGCATGACAAAAAATTATATACCAATAAAAAAAACAATTATATAAATACAATCTCTGAATATACACACAAAATAGAGGTTGTCCCTTTCTTACAGCAAGACCTCACCTCCCTTGCAGTTATATTTGTACTTTCTGGGGTTTCATTTAGCAGGTATAGGAGTTTGACCTTGTTTTATTGCAATTGAATAACTTTGTTGTGGGCTGCAGGGAAAGAACATGTTTAACATGAGTAATTTGTGAGTAATTAGGGCACGTGGTCATAAAGTGCAGCTCTGTTTCCACTTCATTTTATGAGCTGACCATCTGTGTCTTTCAACACACACACATATAACATATTTTTGCTAGTGCATTTTTTAGTTTCAAGCAATCAAATACATGTTTATGGTAAATATGTTTGATATGTACTTGCATACAAACACACCTACTGTAAACAATTCTTTCAAGCAGATTACATGCATGATCTCAGGGTTTTTGATGCACTTCTCCGTGGAGGCTGTTATCAGGTGGTCAGCGCACGTACATGTCCTGTGGGTGTGTAACTGCCAGCGATGCGTCCCAGCTCTTTCTTGATCTCCCAACGCTGAAGAGCTGAGGCCCAGGGCTCCAGTTCAGGGTCAAAAAAGCGAACACGAGTCTATAAACAGAGAACAGCCTTTAGGTCACAAATAAAAACATACAGAAGGACCAGAGATGTCATTGAGCGCAAGTTGAATGAATTTGAAAGTTAAAAAATAGACACTTTGGACAAACATATACCTATATCTGTATTTTGTTTTAAATCTGAGGTTGGTAGAATTTTTGGGGGGAAAAAAATTGTGAAAGAAATTTTTTTGGCAGAAATTAATTAGATAATTATACGGTAAAAACAGTAACATTGTGAAATACTATTGCAACTTAAAATAACTGTTTGCTATTTAAATATATTTTAAAAAGTAATTTATTCCTGTGATCAAAGCTGAATTTTCAGCATCATTATCCTTCAGAAATCATTCTAATATGCCGATTTCTTATTATTAGCAATGTTGAAAAACATTTGCTGCTCAATTTTGTGGAAACCTTTAATTTATTGATTAATAGAAATTTCAATAGAACCGCATTTATTTAAAAAACAGAAATCTTTGGAAACATAAATTTATATTAATTTAATGCATCCTTGCTACTGATTGTAAAATATATCAAAATAAGAAATGAATAGATCCAATTCAATTCCTTTATTTTTTTTTATCATTTGAAAATGTATTTTCTTAATCCATTTCCCAAACCAGTTAAAATTCTTCTAAAAATGCTTCTGTACAATTGATCACTGAATTTTTAGGAGCCCTTTTAATTAATTTTAAACAAACCGTATGAAATAATTTCATGAATCATGTCTCATTTGCTACCTGAGCTGAAGTGGACCATGTGCCGTCTTTTCCCATCTTGCAAAAGCTCTCTGTGAGTTTCTGTGGCTCAGCCTGGCCATTAAAGCTCTCAGATTTAGAGCAGAGCCCTCTGTGGTCCTCATCCATGTTCTCTGTGATCTGAGGAACAGAGAAGCGGGATGCCAACGAAGGAATCAAATCAAAGGCAAAATTGAGAGGCGAAATAAATTTCCATCCTCTGGAGAGCTTGCATGATTTCAACACTGGCTGTGATCAGAGAAGGAGGCGGCGTCCTAAAGTCTGACATGCTTTTGAGCATCAATTTCAGGATTTTAGAACACAGGAGACGATCATATAGGAAACACAACAGCATTCGGATTCAGTTTAAAGGGATAGTTTACTCAACAATAAAAATTCTCTCATTATATGTCTCTATGATTATTGCTAGTGTATAAATGGATGATGATGGGGTTTGTTTACCTGCTGTGACTCCAGATAAACTTCCCCGAGTCTCATTTCTGCCTCATCCCTCTCATCTTGGAGCCGTTTCAAACTCTCTTCCAGGTGCTGCACACACATAATAGCAGCATTCAGCACAAAACCTCTGATAATTCCTTTATATAATGGCAATTCTCCAGCACTTTGTTGGGCTTGCAGTATTGATGGCCTGAAGGGCAAACAGACAGGAAGATGAAGGGAACTGTGGCTTGCTGATACTGCACAGAGGAAGGAAAATGAGGAGAGAGAATCACAAAGCAAACAGAAACTGAGAAAGAGACGAAAGAAGAAAAGATGGGCAGAAAAGGAGGATGGTACTAATGGTTCCTGTAATTTCACATGGACCACAAGAGCTGAGGGCACCATCTGGGACAGTGTCACAGATTTAAGGTGAACAAGAGAGCGCTGACCCGACATTTCTCCTGTAGCCTGCGATTGAGATCTCTTTCGGCCTGTAGCTCCGCCTGCTGAGTGGAATACAGACACTGCAGCTCAGACTGGAGAGAAACCATCTCAGAACGCAGCTGGAGCAAAGACTGAGACTGAAACACACACATAACACACTGTGAGATATCATCTTTAATAGGGATGGATCGGTCGGGATGTTCACTGTAGTCCAGCAAGTTGGTTATAAAGAGATTATCCAAATTTTCTTAGGATTTTAGCTCTAATATTGTTAGCAGCAGTGCGTCAAAGGGTGAATTTAGAAATGAAACTTTTTAGACTGTTCAAGCTAGTAAAGCAGCGCTTGTATAATACATTTTCTGCCTTCAACAATACATTTCAAGACAATTATGGTCAAACTTCAAATCAAGATTGATGAACAGTGCTCCTATTATTATTCACAATACTTAAATGTATTTTTTTGCGAGGAATATGTAAAATAATAATTCAGAATAATAGTATTAGATTGGAAATCACTTTAAATACATCCAAGCAAAATTCAATTTAACTCAATTTAATTCAATTTAATACTTAAATACATTTTATTGTGCTCAACAAAATGAAATGCATTATAAAAATTACAATTCAAATATGCCTCAAATACAGCACTTCAACACATTTTTTATAAACAATGAAATTATATATTAATATTAATGAAATATTAAGGCGAGTAAAATACAAATAAAGTTGTTCAACTTATTGATCTGCATGGATAATCTGCAAGGGGGCAGAAGACATGCTGTAGAAAAGGTTTTTGGGACAGTATTATGTAAAAGATGTAGAGGCCTTAGAAATTCATGTATAAAATATGATAAATACATCTTTTTTGGGTTAAGACAGAATAGTCGTTCAAAAAACCATCAACTGGGATTTTAAAAATATTTGGTTTAGCATAACCTTCATAGAGGCGATTTTCACTTGTCTGTATATAAACAGGTTTGAATGCATACCTGTTCATAACTCCTCCTCTTATATTCATCCTTTGCTTCTTCGAGACTTTCAATTTCTGCTTCTAAATCCTGTCGGGAAGGCAAAGATGACGCAAAAAGCTCTGCCTGTATCTAGTACAGAGATGTAAACTGTGGGTAAAGTGACACACCTTGATTCTCAGAGAGTGTTTCAGAGCTGTTCTGTTGTCCAGATACTGGCTCAGTTGAGACTTCTGACTGGACACCAACTTCTCCAGCTCAGACGCCTTCTCTCGAAGCTCCTGATTGGCTCGTGAGAGGTCACCTGACTTTGCCGATGCATCATTTAATCCCTTCTTCAGCTATATAGAAAACAGGAGTAGTGAATCAAAATAGAACTGAATTATAGTCATATATATTTATAAAGCACTTAAAAAACTAGAGTAGATCAAAATGCTGAACATTAAAATCTACCAAGACACAACTAATTTACAAAAATATTAAGATTATTTAATATTACCCTCTGTGCCGACTTCCTCCCAGAATCTTTTTCTCTTTTGAGCAAGTTCTTGAGGGAATCTACATGTTCTGTCAATCGACGGATCTCTGCTCTCGCCTCTTTAAGCTCCACCTCCCTGCTGATGTAATTATGTATAACGTGAACTCAAGAAAACAACAGGGTCCTTTATTTGAACATAGCTTATAGTTAAATACATAATAGACCTTGGACACGTGCATACAGAAAATACATTAACAATCCAACACGAACAGATAATCCATGCAAAAGTTTAGGCATGCACCATATATCAGTGACTGGTAAACCATAATGTTCATAATATACCATAAACAACTTCCCTTACCTCTCGCTGAGGGCGTTTAGTTTCTCCTGAGCATTGTGGTTTTCCCGTAAGGCCTGCTCTAAACTCTGGGCAAGTTTCCTGTTGCCCAGCTGAGCTTCGTTAAGTGCTTTCTGCAAAGATTCAACCTTACAAACATATGTAAACAGTTAAACAACTCCATCACATCTCTTATTTATTTGACATTTATTTGGTCATTCATCGGTGCGTTTGTGTGCATTTACCTCCTCATTGTTCCTTGCGTTGTGATTCTCTACTTCAGCTTCAAGCCTCTGAATCTCTTCCATAGCCTGCAGTCTGACAAACATACAACATAATGCTGATTACTACAAACAATCACTGAGTGAAAACACACAAAAATCATGTTTACAGTAATGCACTTATTATAATGGAAGTCTATAGGGCTAGAAATGAGCAAATATTCCAGAGAAATTAGCAAATATTAAAGCTCTTTATTAAGTGTTAACTTTATTAAGTATTAACAAACTCATCTCTGTCTTGGATTGCCTTAAGGTGAGTAAATTTTCAGAAAATTAAAATTTTTGGCTGAACTATTCCTTTAAACATGCTCACTGTGAATACAGCACTTCTACAATGAGTTACACTGAAACTTTTGGGTAATGCCACAAGTCCTGCAATATGGGCCAGTGCAACAAGAAACAAGTCCCCCGTTAAGTTGCATTGACTCTGTTCCTTTAATCAGACGTTTGTCCTCTTGTAGTCTCTCTCACACACACCTCTCTCTCCCGAGTGTGTGTAGTTCCTGTGCTCTTTCTCTCAGCTCTGCATGCAGTGTCTGTGTGTTCAGCTGCAGACGAGTGTGAGACGACAGGACGTTCTCCAGAGTTTGTGCTACTTCATTCTGTTACGCACAAAACATAAAAATTGATCTTTTGTTAATTCAACTAATAGGTTTTAATTGTCTTACTTATGAAAAACTCACCGTGTCTCTGTGCTGTTGCTGAAGTGCACAGAGTTGCTCTTTTAGTGTCTGATTTTCTCTCTGCATCTGAGAATAAGAAAGAAAGAGTGTTAAATATTCAGTAGTTCACTAGTTGAAGGGGTCATTATCATGCATAATTTAATATTTCCCCTTAAAGTTCTTTTATAAAGTTTTTGGTTCTGAAAAACAACCATTATTTTGCCATTTTGCACCCTACGCCCAAAAACACTTTGCTGCTCTCACACAGTTTTTAAATGCTCCATCATTCCATAACCACATAAAACAATGAGCACTGAAATGAGATGCACAAATCCTCTGTTCTGCTAGAATTATATTGCACTGGCTCGGCAAGATACAATTATAAACACAGAATGGACATTGTTAAATGCTAGTCATATGTTAATGTTTTGCTTCCTAATGTCTAGAATCTAGGGATGCAAGTTATAATGGCACCATGTCAGTTAATGACCAAATCATTTAATAACACTGTTAAATCTAATCTCAGAATGAATATCCAATTTCATATTGTACATTATAATGCTGTGATGTTTAACATGCACTTGTAGCATTTAAAACGACTGGTTTTAGTTTTTAGTGTTTTCTTAATTTCATTTACTTTTAAGTTTTAATTTTAAAATCAGTCATATCAAGAAAATAATTTTTGGCTCGTCAGGTATCAGCCAGAACTGTAATACTGAGATTTCTCAGCACTACAGATATCTTGTGGTTTTTAAATGAAGAAGTTTTGATGCTTAGTATATTTATTATATTTATAATAGACTGTCTTTTTGGACTGGAGAGGAAGTACAGCAAACTATCTGACCTCAAAAGATGTTGGTAAATCTGATTCCTCGTGATATGAACCCTTTAATCAATAAACAGTGTTAAAATTTGACCCGTTTCAATTGCTTTTCTGCATTCATGCTGTTCAGTTTCACACACGTGAGAGGCAGAGAGCTTGTGAAAGTGGTTGTTAGACAGAGGAGTGTGTGTGTGTTTACCTGTGTGTAAGTGTTCTGCAGCGCAGTGTTGCTCTGACAGTGTTGAGTACATTCTGCTTTCAATGTCTTCAGGTCAGTGGCCATCTGCTGCACTCGTGCCTGTGTAAACACACACACACACATGGTCTGTTCATTTGAAGCCTGGTGTGTGTTTCTGACATATGATGTGTGTGTTCATCATATGACTATTCAAGCATCATTGTATGTCACACTGTGCAAAATGTGTACAATAAATCTATATACATGCAACATGTGTGTGTCTGTGTGAAACAGACCTGTAGCTTGCCCTTCTCATAGGCCAGTTTGTTCTTGCTGTCTGTCGAGTCCCAAAGCATCTGTTCAATCTGACGATGAGTTACCTGAGAGAGAGAGAGAGACTTACTAGCACACTCTTCTTTTGAAGAGCATCTGACTCTGTGATCTTTTGATCTCAAACCTGCTGATGCTCCAAGGCTGCCAGGCTCTCCATCAGCTCCTTGTTGTCCTCCTTCTGTTTCCGCAGTGCTGAGTTCACCATGGTCAGCTCCACCTGTCAATCACAGGGGGAAGAAGAAGATGTTTATGGTAATTGCTGTAGTGGAGTCAGGTCAAATGAGCTCTAGTTTATAGCCAGCAAATACATGAGAAAAATGTCAAAGTTCAGTGTAAAAACTCAACCAGGAACTGAACTGATCTCCTGGATGCACTAGAGAAGGACAGGAAGTGACCTCATATTTGGTCAGCAGTACCTTGACCTCTGACAGCTGTGTTTCCAGAATGTTCTTCTCCTTCTCCAGCAAAATGACTGCAGAGTTCATCTGAGATTTGGAAATAAAAAGTTCATTACAGCAATGGGCCACAAGTGGCTGTGGTACAGTGCTTTTACAAACGCTAAGAGCTGTTGTTAATATGATGTGAAAAGAATTACGGTGCTAATGCACAAACACTTGTTGCTGTATTGCTTTGATAAAACGGCAGCTTTGAATGACGTATAATAAAAACAATAACAATAAAAATAAAAATTATAGTAACATTATGAATTTTTAATAAGAATAATTATAATAAATTCAATATGTATTCATTATTATATAATTATTAGTTTATCATTATTATAATCATTATTTTTTATAATAATTTAAATACTATATTGTTATTACCATAAATGAATCATGTTATTATGATACTTTGTAAATGTGGTATATGAATATAAATTCTGTATCTTTAATAAAAACATTGTTAGGTAGTATTATTATTATTAAATCATTTGTTATGGTCATTGTCATCATAATTATTTTCATAAATATTTATTATTTTGATTATCAATCATCATTTTAATAATAATACATTATAAAATCTGATATGAGATTATGTATTAATTATCATATATAAGTATGATACATTATAATACATGATAAGTAAATAATCATGGTTAATAATATGAAAATTGATAATGCGTTATGATATTAATTATGTATAATTGAATAAAAAAAATTGTAGTATTATTCCTATTAGTATAATTTGTTTTGTCATTGGTATTCATTATCATTATTATCAATAAAAATCTATTTGATGTATCAAATTAATAATTTAATAATTATAATACATTATAATGTGTATATGTAATATGTATAATTTATCATATATAGTTATGATACCGTTTTTTAATAATTATATAAAAGAATATAATAATACATATTGCTACTGCTACTACCACTACCAATAATAATAATAATAATATTTCAAATGTGGTTCAGTGCCAGAACTATCTGTATCATGCCTATACATTTAAACAACATTGCTTGTGTCCTTTTCTTTTAACTTTCAACTGACCGTACTCTTTATCTGATCTCTCTCTTCTCTCAGGGTCGCTCCATCCTTCACGGCACAGCTGAGCTCCCCCTGAAGCCTCTGGATGGTGCGTTCCAGCATCTGCTGATGATTGACAGCTGTCTCCTGGGAAACCGTGGACCTCTGCTGCAGCTTGCCATGATCTGCCTTCAGTGCCTCCCTTTGAGAGAAATTAAAAGAGCTGACGATTACAAACAAAATTAAGATCCTGATGTCATTCACAGTACATTATGAACTGTGATTTACAATCATATTTTCTTTTATCTTGTGTAGTTTTGTTAATGGTTTTCAAGCATCACGCAACATTTTGCCATCAGCCTAATCTAACAATCTACAAGTGAGATGAATTTGAGCCAAAATACGGTAGCGTTTTCTTGGATACAGCATTTGGCATCAGCAACATAAGACATAGGAAGCGTTTGTCTTTTTCCTGCTGTGAATGATTTATAGTGTGTATCTCACAGCTCTTTCTGCAGGGTGAGTTTCTCTGATATGGTGCCCTGTAGTTCAGCCTGGATGCTCCTCCTGGCTGTGTCTAAAAGCAGATCCTGCTCCTGAAGGTGTTTAGACACACGATCTCGCTCCGCCTGAACAAACAGCACAAGCACAGCAGTGTCTGAGAGAAACTATCAGCAGAACTTTTGTTCGGT
This sequence comes from Sinocyclocheilus anophthalmus, assembly GCA_018155175.1. NCBI lineage: Eukaryota > Metazoa > Chordata > Actinopteri > Cypriniformes > Cyprinidae > Sinocyclocheilus > Sinocyclocheilus anophthalmus. The sequence goes on along the minus strand of JADLZN010008321.1, from coordinate 66,079 downwards.
TTTACTCTTACTGGCATCCTTCTTAGTCATTTGTTTAATTAGTGTTAATTTGCTAAATTTGTTTTATTATCTTATTTTACTTTGCTTTGCTATTTCATTTGAGAGCATAAATTAAACGAATCCTATTTTACTGTTTAACTATTACTATTAGTGTTATTTTGTTTCTTATGACACCTTGTCAGTTCTAATGTACAATTGTTTTTCATGCCATCAAATGACATTAAAACTGAAACTAAATAGAAATACCTTAATTTTGTTGTGATATTCTGTCTGCAGTCGAGTGTTTTCCAGTGTTAATGAATGAAGAGCAGAGCTCAGCTCTGAACACTGACCCTCTAACTCTTCATTCAACACCTGAGAGAAAGAAAGAGGTCAACTTTTTATAATAAGCTTTATTCATAACATGCACAAACATTTTCACATCAGGGGCCGGTTGCGTAGACTAGTCTTAAAAAGTTAGCCATCTAAGTTGTTTTCTTACAGACTGGTCATTTGCAAAAATGTAGATTGCCCCAATTTTAATCAGAAAAGTGAGACTAATTATCTCTTGGCTAACTGCTAATTGGTCAAACTAGTTTTTAAGACACAGTGTCTATGTTTATCCAACCGGCCGCAGAAAAGGAAACTTTATCATGTTGTTGGCTTAACAAAGATGGATGGATACATATGGGCCAGATGAATAACGGCCTAAATTGCAGTCTGTTTTTCACACAAATTATTTGAACGACTTCAGAAGTTTATAGAGCACAGCGAATAAATGATATGCACTACTATATGCTACTTTTATATGCTTTTGGAGCTTGACATTTACAATGACCTTCCATTCATCCCTCCTTGACTTTCACAGATGATAAAGTCACATGGGTTTGCAGTAACTGAAAGGATTTTTATTCTTTTAATATTGCAGTATCCGTTTTTATTTATTCATTTATTTGGGAATATTGTAAGAGCCCATTTTTAATCATTTAAAAGCTTTATGTAAATATTTGCAACTTTTCTGACAAAAAAAGTTAATTCAGTTTTATTTTTAAATGAAGAGTGTAACTTCATTATTCAAACAAAACAGTGAAGACAGAAAGAACATATGCGCTTTTCATAGTTTTTTTTCGACAAAATTGTGCTGTTTTTTGTCAGAAAAACTTTAAAAGCTCGGAGAAACTGTCTGCAGTTGATGTTTTTTCACATAAATTCTTCAATAAGAACAATTTAACTCCTTATATTGCAGCTCACTCTTTTTCCCTTTAGTATTATAATATATAATATAACATTTTCAAGACAATCAGATTATGGGGGTTAGGCGAACGTTTTTCCATTTTCAAACGGGGATGTCACCAAACTAAATTGAGAACCATTGCTCTAATTCAAATCTGTACAATGACAGTATGTTGGCTTTGTTGAGCTAAAATAAATATATAATGCTGAACAGATTGTGTTTGTGTGTGTGTGTGTGTGTACCTGGACTTGATCTGCAGCTGCTCTGAAGGTCTCGTCCATCTCTAATACGTCTGCTGTTCTCCTGCTGTTGTTTCTGCAGAGCTGTCTTCACGCTCTAAACACACACAAGCATCATGAGATGTTTCATTCCCGCTGTCAGTGTTTCTCTCACATGTTCTCGTACCTTGATCTCTTTGGTCAGCTGTGATATCAGAGTCTCTTTCACTCCTGCGAGGAAACAAAACGCATTAGTTTCACAACCAACAGACATACTGTAGCATAAACAAAGTTTGAAATGTCCCATAATTCAGTGTGTCTGACCGGACTGATCTCGGAGCTGCTGACACTCTCTTTCCAGGCCCAGAATTCGCTCCGCCCTCTTCTTTAGCTCCTCCCTGTTTGCCCGTCCGTCAGTACGTAAGGCGTGAGAGTCTGCTTGAAGAACCTCCACCTGACAAGACACCAGCAAAGAGGACAGAAAGCTTAAATTAGGCATTTTATGAACGTCTCTAATGGTGTTTTGTATTGGCCCATTTTATCATCCATCAGGTGAAAATCGCAAGTTTGATCATTTAGAAACAGCCTCTTCTCATCAAGACACATGATTCAAGATCATTCATTACTGTAGCATAGAAATTGCTGGACAAGTTACTCAAGTATATTTATCAATCAGACATGAAGTGAGATCATGGCAAATGAGGACATAATATGAACCTTTTCTAGTCAGTTTACCTGTCTTCTCTCCCTCTCTACCACTCTCTCCATCTCCTCCACTCTCAGCAGCACTGCATTGTGCGATTGCTCAGCCTCCAAGTGCACCGCGGTCTCCTGTGCCATCTGCTCCTTCATCTGCGAACAGATGCAGAAGGTCAAGAACTATCAAATGAGATTGGAATAACTATTATACTTATCACATTATAAAGATTTATCAGTTTAAATTGGAAAAATATGAATATACACTCTTTAAAAACAGTGCTGTTATTGTTAATTAAAACTAAAAATTATTGAAAAAAAAAATTTTCTGTTTTAAATGAAATAAGAAAATCTGAAATAAAAAAAATTTAAAGATTAGAGGTGAAAAAGAAACTTTTTAAACACCACCCTGTAGTTCTAAAATTACAAACTGAAAACTAATATTAAAATATATATAAAAAATCCACAGAACAGAATTACTAAAAATTCATCTAAAATAAAAATTGCAAATATAAAATAATATTTATATATTTAAATTAATTAATAAACTACAATAGATATTACTGATAATAAAAAAAACACTGCCGAAAAAGGCATCGTTAATGTTTTTTTTGATTTATTATAAATAAATACAGTTACCATTTACCTGAAAAAATAATTGGGATTATTTTTTTTATATATCTTTGGATTTTTTGCAGTTTCATTTAATAATCCTTGTATAAAATCCAATAAATATTAAAAGCACAAATATTGCATGTAATCTCTTAATTAATATGAGCTCATGAGCTCTATTACTTTAGCGGGGGTGATGTTCTCCAGCGCCTCCATGAGTCTGAGCACCTCCCGCTGCGCCTCCTGTCTCTGCTCACAGGCCTGCTGCAGCTCATCCTGTAACTGCAGCACCTCCCGCCGTGAAGAGCACTGCTCCTCCTCATGCTGCTCCTGCAGCGCAGCTAATCGCTCCTGCAGACGCGCTACACACAGAGGGACATTACAAACTGGAAACTGCTCCCACAGATGCACGCTGACAAAATTAGTGTAAAACTCTCTAACACACACGCGTTTGCTTAGTTATCTTAATGGGGACATTGCATAGACTTTTCATTGTTTTTATATACAGCTAGTTATAAATACTATAACCTAACACTAACAGAAATCTTTCTGCATTTTTATAATGTTAAAAAATGACTATTTTATACTGTTTTTACAGTATAAAATGTAAGTTTTAGAAGATTTTGTTAGGTTTTGCTCACTTTTGGGCACAATTATTATTACAGGTATTTATTGCAATATAAAATCAATATACAGTTCTGAAAATAAATCAGTTTGGTTTTACATTTTCTAAATAAATGAGTGAATCTCAAGACTGTAAAGTCATGTCTCTGTCAAGCAGTTGATGCGTGTCGCATTGTATGTGTGTACGATCTATGAATAGTTATATCAATATTGTTTAATAGGATCATCTAAGTCAATCTTTAAAAACCAAATAATTTAAATACATGTTAATTTTAGGTTTAGGGAAATCGTGGCCTAATGGCCTAAATGTGGCCTAAATCCCACGATTTAGGGAAGTCGTGGCCTAATGGTTAGAGAGTTGGACTCATAACCCAAAGGTTGTGGGTTTGGAGTCTCGTACCTGGCTGGGGGATGTAGGGTGGGGGGAGGAATGTTCAGTGCTCTCTTCCACCTCAATACCTACGAGCTGAGGTGCTCTGAGCAAGCACGAACCCCCACTGCTTCCCCGGGCGCGAGCAGCTTAATGGATGACCACTGCTCGAGGGGGTGTGTTCATGCGAGTGTGTGCACTTTGGATGGGATAAATGCAGAGCACTAATTCTGAGTATGGGTCACCATACTTGGCCACATGTGACGTACTTTCACTTCAATGTAATGTATCTCAAATATCCATTTTTCATGCTGTTGTAATGCATAATTCACTTTTAGATTCACACACTGAAAACTGACCCGTGTGGGATGGATTGAGCTCTCTGTCCGTCTCCAGACAGAAGGTGGTGAGTTTCAGAGCGTGCAAAACACTTTCTAATCTGCACACTCGTGCGACCAGCGTTTCACACTGTCTCCACAGCAAGCCCTCTCCTGCGGCACTCAGGGCCCGGTGGATGCTCACAGGACTGATGGGGCGCTTAGAGGAGCTCCTGTCCGAAGAGATCACGAGCACCTGATCCGCTGATGCTCCCAAAGAGCCCAGACTCCTCACTAACTCCTCCGTCTGCTGCTCCGCTGTCTGAAGACGCCGCTGTAAGATGGAGAGAGACTCAGGGGCCGTGGCCCCTACACTCAGGGGCCAAATCACTGACCTGGACATTACTGAGACAGACAGACAGATAGACAGATAGATAGATAGATAGATAGATAGATAGATAGATGATAGATAGCTAGATTCTTGCACAGCATAAAAGTTTTATTTTTCCGTAATTTAATTACATTTAAATATTTTTGGTTAGGTAAAAACTCTTTCAAGATTATAAGCGTATTAACGTGAAAATTTAAATCAGTGCAAACGCACAAACACTCACCGGTAACGTTAAATAAGCTGTTTGTTTGTATGAACTGAATGCAGAGATTTCATTTGTTTTTATCTGTTGTTGTTGCTCGAGTGAGCCCAGCGCTTCCGGCTTAGATGGTTACCGTGGAGACCGTTCCCTCTCGTACACTGTAAACTCCCGCCATAGCGAAAGAAAACGAAACTAGAGTGGAACAATGCTTTGAAAGGACTCATTTCGGAAGCCGGAGGTTCTATCTGATTGGTCAGGTATGTGAATATACAAATGAAACGTTTCATTTGAACTCTTCACTGGGTGTTTTTGATTTTAATACCTTTTAAAGAGCATTAGCTCAAGTAGGTCATTACTGTTTTTGTTTTTTTGATGGTGTGGACAATTTTGTTCAGAGACCTACTGCGGAGAGAACGGCCAGGTCACGTGGTGTTTGTTACCGTGGTTCTTAGTGAGCGCAGTCCAGGCGGAAAACTGACACTCACAGTCGTCACGTGATGAGAGACGAACACGGGAATTAGTCCAATCATGTTTACAGCGATTGTCCGATAAGTTATGGCCAATGAGATAAGCATAGTCTTTTTCATATATGCAGTTTACTATTATTGCGCAGTAAAGGGCTGCGCCTCAATAATATTCTGCTTTCCTGAAACTCTTTTGACAAGAGACCTCATTTTGAGAAGTGAAAAGTGTCAATTTTATCTGTGTATTTTAAGCCTTCTTAAAATGTTAGAAAACAAACATTTGCCGTTATATTGAGGACAGCAAGACACAAGGGAAGTTATTGCAATACTAAAATATGTACTGACAGATGTATTTATTGACAGTTGTTTTATATTTTAGAAATACACAAAGGAGTATCCTGTAAATGTCGTCTATTCTACCCCAAAATAAAAGAAAAATATAATTTTGAGGATTTTCACATATAAACAAAAAAAAACAAAAAAAAAAAAAAATTTTAAAAAAAATTTTTTCCCTATTCTTAAGACCATTTATTATTGATTTAAAAACACATTCTTAACACGATAACATTGTAAAAAAATGGGTCCATGTAATTTACTAACATACATAAAAATAAGGACCCTTTATAACAATGAGGAATAGATCTATATATATATATAATATACCATTCTTTTTGGGGGGATATGACTTTTCCTTATGAGATTCATGCAAAATGACTATCAGTCTTGGCAGATTGCAGGATACTCAGAGACTCTTTGAGAAACGCTGTATGAGACAAATAACCGCACCACAGCCCAATCAAACCATTCCATCATGATCTAAATATTGCATCGCTTTTGAGTCACCACTGGAAATGATTAACTGCAGTTAAAAAATAAATCCCAAGTAAGTTGTGCATCTTGTTTGGATGAATAAAAACTTCCCCCTGAACAGCAGCTGATAACAGAGAGAAAAAATAAACGACGATGCTCATACAAAACGACTTTGATTCAAGTTTTCATTTGCAGAGTGCTTTAACAGGATTTCCCAGCAGCAGCAACCGAGTCGGAATGAAGCACCAGCAGCCCTTTGTTTTGAAGATCGTTCCTCATATGAGTTATGAGATCTTCTCGTAGAACAGGAGGTAGGCTTGGGAACTCTGCACTTTGGCCTCTGGAACCAGATGAACACTGCTGTCGCTAATGTGAAACCATGATCCTTTACTGGCCTCGGCGTGACCTGCTACGAGATGATGATTGGAAATAGATGATAATAATCAAAATGTCACTTTGTTTCCAACAATAGGCTTGCATCAAATTTAACTGATTTTATGTCCTCCGATATTAATGCATGTTCATATAAATCCACTAAGTTAATCGACACCTCAGATTCAGCAGCGCAGATACTCACAACCAGCATCGAGCCCGTTTTCTACATAATTGTGTGTTGAAGGTCGTGATTTGACGTAAGCTGTATAATGTCCAGACCGCATGGTGCCACTGTGTTCCACTATACCGTAAAGACTATACAGCACTCGCGTCTCGCCCTCCTTCACTCCCTGAAAACACAGTTTTGAGTGAGTTTACTGAACCCAGAACCCAAGGAGTGATGTAAGGATGGAAAAATGTTGTGAAAACCCAACGATCATTAACTCACCTTGCAGTTTAAAGAGCAGAATGGAGCGAGATCCAGGATCTGAGGAAACTGCACATGTCTGTTCACCTTACAAACACTGTATCCAACCTACAGGTGAATGACACAATGAAGGGCTTAAATGCAGATTTCTTTGAGTGTATTGGCGTGAAGATATCTGGCAGAGGAGGAACAAGCTGTTTTACCTGCTGGAATCTCTTCAGGTGGAGCGTGAGAACTGCCGGAGGATCAGAGATCAGCATCTGCTTCAGGGCATCTCTGTAAACAGCTTTCTTACAACCTGACGACAACAACAAAATCTGTTTAGAAGCACTGCTTTCACAATTGAGGTTTATGAAGTTTTGTGTTGTGACCTCATTTCAGAAGGTCCAAAAAAAAACTGGAGAGCAGCAAATACAGGTAAATGGTGTGCAACGATTTTTGGACGCTTATTATGATCATTTAAAATCTGAAAGTGGTCAGGGATGAATAAAGTTATAAATTATACATATTAAATATAAACATTTAATGATCGCAAAATGAGATAGCTCAAACATTTATACTGCAAAATATTTAAATTCGCAAAAACATTGCCGTCAAAAGCTCAAGGGTTTGAACATTTGAAAGGGAAGAATACATATTTCTATAGTAACTTGTAGTGTTAGTTGTCTCTTCTATCTAGAGATCGAACCAAAAAAAACCCATAAAAGTTACTGTTTCCATTAGTAACAGAGTTGATGTTCTTTTTGTCTCAGCAGTGGATATATGTAGAAATCATAATATATGACAAAATAATCACAATAAGTCATGCAGCCCCACTGTAGAATAAAAGGGGGGAAAAACTGTGATATTTATGTTCATTTGAATGTCATACAACCATTAACCAATATCATTAACAATACCAGTATTGTTAAATTATAGAAATACTAAGTAACTTAAAATTTCAGGGGGTAAATATGTTCGAAGTGACAAAAAGTTTCTGAACCCTAGACTGGGCTGAGTTTAAAACAGAGACAAGAGGGAGCTAAAACAGCTGTTACTAGGGTAATAGTTGAGCACAGTACCGTCTGCGGCTTTATGTCCAGACTGGCGTTTTGTGCAGGTGACACACATCAGTCTGTTGTTCTCTGTGAGATGTTCCACCTCAGTGAACTGATACAGGCAGGACTCCACCGAACACTCCTGCTTCTCTGGCGCCGCCCTGCTGGCCAGTGATTGAAAGGCCAGCTCCGGGTCCTGATTCACCACTGTGTATTCTTTAGCATCACCCGAGGCCTCATCTCCATTCTCCATCTCATCTTCTGAAGCTGTTTTTAGTGACACAGCATTCAGTTCTTCTACTAACTGATCCTCTTCATCACAAAGCTGGTGAGCACAGTCCTCTTTCTCAATTGCATTCACATCTTCTATTTCTTCTCCCTCCACAGACACATCTTCAGTGGTCTGGTCTTCAGATAAGGCAGTGAAGCGGTTGTTGACAGAAGTAGCATGCTCTTGCTCGAGTTCCTCGTCGTCTTCATCCTCATTTTGTGAGCATGCAGGAGGTTTCTCAAGGCTCAAATGCTCCTGGATGTTTTCGCCTGATTCTGCATCAACGCTGCCATTTACTGATACACTCTGATTGGAGGCGTCTGCTGGATCGGTGCTGCTAGCTGTGCTCTGATTGGTCAGAGAGTCCAGAGCGACTTTACTGCCCAGTTTCTGCTGACGTCTCTGACCCTATGGACACAAAAGTCAATAATAAGCATATAGCTGTATCTCACATCATCGGAATTCTACTTTATATTTTGAAAATGATGTTACTGGAACATGATATGTGGAAAACAATTTGGGACAAAAAAAAAAAACTTAATTATGAAAATTCTGAAAATTCAGGCAGGGTGTCAGAGTTTGAAACGGCAATTAATAATAAATAGTAATATTTAGCTATTTAATTCTAGCTTATATAATGGTGATATATACATAATAGAATTTAATGAAGTGAGCATTTATTTTACATATTTTCCTCAAAATTCACTAAAAAATAAAAACAGTTGAGGCTAAAATGTGCATTAATCGGCCAAAGCAATTATTAATAAATGGCAATATAAAGGCAATATATACATAATAGATTTCAATGAGATTTAAAGAACATTATTTTACATAATATTTACTCAAAATTCTCAAAAAAATTAAGATTCGGAGCTAAAATGTCTGTTCATCAGCTAAATAATAAACTTTTTGCAATTTAATTCTGGCTCACACAATTGTGATATATACATACTAAATTTGGAATTAAATGAACATTTATTTTAAACAATATATACTCAATTCACACAAAAAGCTGTTAACACTAAATGTCCATATTAAACAGCCTGGTCAATATATATGAGTTTAACTAATAATAACAGACGTAACTACAAAGACATTATTATTCCTACTTTATTGATTTGAAACTGTGTGTGTGTGTCTTTACCTTGGCTTGTTTCTTGGCCTGTTTTTTTGCTTTCTTCTGCTGGTACTTGCTTCCTGTTCCTGTAGGCATGTCTTCATTCCCATTGGCCAGAGATGCTGTGTTTTCTCGGTCTCCGTCCTCACTGACGCTGCTGCGATACTGCGTGACTTTCTTCTGATTCTTCTTCCTGTAGGCCTGGAGGAAACACTCAAATCAGTTCACTTTCCCAGAATATTCACATGAGGGATAAAGCGGCTATATGAAGCTCACCTCATCAGCTACAGGAAGAGAAAGATCCAGAAACATCTCTGTCACCAGAGACACAGTTCTGCACTCTTTACACATCACTGTGCTGCTCATCTCGCCACCAAACACTCGGTCCACAAAGTTCTTGGGTGCACCGTTTTTCTCGTACTCTGGTGAAAACGATGCAAGAGAAAATTTAAAGCTATAGATATAATTTTACTCATGTTTTGTGTTTAATCATGCTTTAACATTACATGAAAATATATAATTTGCCATTCTGGTAATCTGATAATGACTTGTACCTTTAATAACCTTCTTCATCTGCTCTGCCTCGAAGCTTTTGCCAGAGTTTTTCAAAGCCTCCAGAATTCCAGAATTAACTCTCTGGAAAATACAGGGAATAAATCAACAGCAGAAGGACTCAGTTACACTAAAATGTCTCAAAGATTCTTTATAGTCCAATGAAATGACAGGAAACGAGCAGACATGAGTCCACTGCTAAGATGATGCACATTTCTTCAGGTCTGTGTTAGAGGTTCATACTTTCACTTCTTCTTCGGTGGGTTCTGCTGCCCTCATGCCTCCAAAGTACCCTGCAAAGCTCCTGACTGTCCTGCTGCTGAAAGCCTTTAAATCGTGAGTCTGTGACACAGATACAATAAATAACTGCCTTATTAATATAACCAAACACAGACAAAAACATGTATATTGTAAAATATTATTGCAATTTAATAGAACTGTTTTCCATTTTAATATATTCAAAAATAGAATTTATTCCTGTGATGCAAAGCTGAATTTTCAGCATCATTACTCCCATTCTTTCAAGTTTCAATGATCCTTCAGAATCATTCTAGATATGCCTGATCTTGGAATCATTTTTTTCAAGATTTCAGGAAATTTCAAAAGGACATCATTTATTTGAAATAGAAATCGTTTGCAGTATTTATGACTTTTCGGTCACTTTGATCATGTTATGCTGTATTGCGACTAAAAGTAGTCAGTTGTTTAAAAAAATAAAACTGACCTAATTTTAATGACCCCAAACTTTTGAATGTAGGGTAAAATTTGTTTGAATTATTTTTGGAGGCTTTCTGACATTTTATCTACTGTAAAAGTGAAAAGTAAGTCAAAAGAGAATGAGACATATATAGGGTGCGTTCACACTTGGCATGTTTGGTTCGATTGAAACAAACCCTGGTGTGATTGCTCTGTTAGTGCGGTCCGTTTGAGTAAGTGTGAACGCTGCCAATTGAACCCTGGTGCGCAGCAAACAAGCGGACCGACCTTACTAAAAAATGGGTTCGGTCCCGCATTCCACAACGAACTTTGTGCGGTTTGAACGATAATGAACGAAACACGGACCAAATACTTCTAAACTACCAAAAACAGGAAGTACAAGCAACATGCAACATGATTTGATGACGCAGTGTAACCAAACTAAAATGAGCAGAGGGCAACTGGAGCAAACCGATGAGTACAGTGTCCTTTGATTGACTCCTTGTGAGTTTTGCAGGTGGGGTAAAATAAATTATATGTACACGCAGAATGAGCGCGCTTAGTCCAGCAGACGTCATTAGGTGTGTTCACACTTAAGAGCCCGCGCAGAGCGACCCGATCGGTTAATTGGTGCTTTGATATCATACACCCGCAGGCCGCTTTAAGTCTAACGCACCTTTTGTTTGGGGTGTTTGATGAGTTCCGTCACGATATAAACGTCATTCAAGCTGACCAATCAGGTTGTGAACGTCTCACTATGCCTTTAGGTTCGGTGTCAAAAATGCCAATGTGAACGCTAAGCGGACCAGGACCAAATGTATCATTTTCCTTTTTGGTCCAGACCAAATGAACCAAACGAACCGAACTACAAGTGTGAACACACCCTAAAAGTAGTCAGTTGTTTAAAAAAATAAAACTGACCTAATTTTAATGACCCCAAACTTTTGAATGTAGGGTCAAATCTGTTTGAATTATTTTTGGAGGCTTTCTATCATTTTATCTACTGTAAAAGTGAAAAGTGAGTCAAAAGAGAATGAGACACATATAATCCAGTCTCTCACAAGATCATCATGACCAAACTAGCAACCAAAAGACTACATATATGCAATAAAATCTTTTCAGGACAGAACATTGTTCTTATTACATGAGGCGTCTGCGCCGGGAACACTTTTGTTTGGCTACTTACTTTTTACACACTTGTGTGAAGAGTTCTTTTGGGGTCACGACACCTTTCTTGGTCTCATGGATTTCATTCAGAAACTGACACATAGCCAGCGTGAGCGACCCGGGCCTTTCCAGCTGGACCTGAAGAGGTCCCTAAAAAAACATAATGTGAAAGCATCCTGTTAGATGAAGCTTTATTCATAAAGTGAGCCAGTGAAGAACATAATGTGGCTCAGCATCAGTACCAGCTCAGATGACAGTGCAGGTGTGATGGTGAAGCAGCTCTTCTCATCTGTGATCTGGTTCGGCAGTTCTCGCAAAAACTGCGTCTGTGATAAATTCTGAGAGGAAGACGAGAACATCAGAGTTAGCAGAGCATGCATGCGTGTTTCTGTTTGTCATGTGAAGTGTTTTATACTCTGCACCTGCATGACTGCATTGAAGAAGCACGTGTTTCCCAGATTACCGAGACCCCTGACGCTCACGGCACCAGAGCTTCCTGCGGATGCTGCTTTCTGTCTTTTTGGACTCTCATCATGACTTGAGCTGCTCTTCTCATTCTCCTTGTTCTCTTTCTCTTCGTCCAGCGCTTGCTCAGCAGGATTCGTCACTAAGCTCTCTTCCTTCTTACTTTCTGCAGATTATGTATGCATTTATTTATTTATGTTTTAATGCCATATCAGCAACAATGGCTATATTCATGGCAACATTAACAATACAATTTCAATACATCAGTTACAATAATATAACATTTTCTGAAGAAACATTAATTATACAAAAACATAAAAAAACAACACTAGTACTGATAAAAATCATAAAGAATCTTTCTGCAGTGTATGTATGCAAATTTATGCTTTTTAAGGCAAAACACTACAGGCAAAACCATTGTTATTTCATGCACTGGTCAATGTTAAGATTTGGCTTTTCATAATGTGTTTATTCAGACTAGTGGGAAGAAAACCTCCAAATACACCTATATGTTTTATTTTACTACACTTTACCTATTTGAGTCAGAACTCTCCCCTTCAGCAGCACTTATATACACCTTTCCAGTTTAATTCCTATCTATATTCTGAATGTTTTTACTGAGGGGTTTGTTCATATTTCTTTCATATTGATTTATATAACATTTTATTCCTAACAACATTTTTCTGGCTGTTGACAGTATTTTCTGATTTATGGAGTGATTTGTGACTTTGGACCACAAAACCAGCCATAAGGGTCAATTTTTCGAAATTGAGATGTATACATCATCTGAAAGCTGAATAAATAAACTTTCCATTGATGTGTGGTTTGTTAGGATAGGAAGATATTTGGTCGAGATACAACTATTTGAAAATTTTGAATCTGAGGGTGCAAAAAAATCTAATATTGAGAAAATCATCTTTAAAGTTGTCCCAATGAAGTTCTTAGCAATGCATATCACTAATAAAAAATTAAGTTTTAATATATTTACAGTAGGAAATTTACAAAATGTCTTCATGGAACATGAATCTTCTTAATATCCTAATGATTTTTGGCATAAAAAGAAAAAAACGATAATTTTGACCCAAACAATGTATTTTTGGCTATTGCTACAAATATACCCCAGCGACTTAACACTGCTTTTGTGCTCCAGCGTCACATTTAAACACCCTAGTAAAAACCTTTAACTCTAACAAGTCAAAACTGGAATTTTGAACATGGCTTAAATGTTCTGATTTATGATCTGGAAATGCAAATTAGCACATATTTAATTAGATAACGCCTCATTTGCATATCTAAAAACCTATAATACTTCTAAAACAATAAAAAAATCTTAACATACTATGATTAACCAGCTGGTGGAAGTATGGCGATATCTATCAGTTAACATTTTTGCCTTAAATCAGTGCCTTTGGTAATCCTGAACAGTTTTAGAATATTAAATACCTAAATATATATCAATAACATCACTAAAATGACATTTCAAACGTGCAGTTTCTATGATTATCAGCCTCTAAAACACATATTGGTCAACTACTACAGATATAAGCGTAAATTGACCTACAAAATCTAAAACACCTACTTTTGTTGGAGTTCCTCTTGACAGGATCCGCCAGCACTTCTTTTCTTATGTTTGTGATCAGCTGCGCCAGCTTCCCCGTGCTGCAATACTGAACTTCATCATCACAGATGTAACACCTGCAGCACACAGAGGTCTGAATACACAAACCTGACACATTTCAGTGAGGAGGTGGATGTGTGTGACTTACCAGACGCTCCAGACGTCCAGACTGAGCACTAGACAGTGTGGCTCAGACCGAGGCGTCTCGTAGTGCTTGATCGCATGCTGATTCTCGGATCTCCCGCAGCCCTGGCGAGGATCACAACATTGGTTATGTGCAGCTGGTCAACAGCAACGTGTCATAAGTCACCTGGTCACTTACTCTGTGGCCGCATTTCAGGCACATCCACACAGCTGGACTTTCTCTGTCAGTTTCATCCTCCAAGATCTGCTTTTCAACAGGTTTGTCCGGCTCACAGTCCTGACACACTCTCCAATGCTCATCCAGACCGGCTTTCTTCAGTAAGCTTTGCTCTATTCCTTTACGGATGTGAGTGCAGGAAACCCCTTACAAAGCAGCAGCAGAAGTTCATGATTAAAATCACTGTCAGCAGCATCTCATTGCTCAGGGCAGCTGTCATACATTTACCTGCTGTCTCAGTGCTGCTGTCTGCTCGAGGACTTCTGCTTTTCCCCTTCTTTTTACCCATGGTTTATAGAAGAGCACCTGAATGGGGTTTAAACATGGCATGTATATTAACAGCACATAATAATAAAACATAATACATTTATTATAAAAAAAAATAAACACCAATGATTGACTGTTGTGATGACAGGAGGTCGTTTATGACTGTATCAGCAAATACCGCTCTCCAATACAAAATACTTTGAGAAAAGTAATAAAGTGGCATCTATTTAATTAGTATACAATTAATATTAGACGTTAAATCCACTGAAAATGCAAATTAACTGCAGAAGCTGTTATTTTCAGACGAAAAACATGGCGAAAACAGTTGAAGTAAACTTACGAAGCCACGCAATTCATTTAAAACTCTGTAAAGGGAATTTCATCCATCCAAATTCCCGTAATTAAATAGTTTGTAGCGACACAAATTGCATTATAACGTCAGTGTAAAGCATGAGCACCGACTGCTCTGAGTGTTTCCGGGTGACGCTCGGTACTCCTGAGGTTCATTTCAAAATAAGAGTCTGACGGAAGCATATTTAAATTCAGAATCAGAATCAGAATGAGCTTTATTGCCAGGTATGTTTACACATACAAGGAATTAGTTTTTCTTGCATAAGCTTCAACTGTAACAGATGCAGTGAAATACAAAAAACAACAGATATACAAATACATAAAAATAGAACAATACTAAGGAAGGAAACTTGTATGTGCAGGTATATTACAATAGACAGTTTTGTATGTACAGGTATATTTTTGTGAAAATAAAAGGTGTAGACTGAGTATGAGTGTTAGATAAATAAGTGTATGAGTGCATAAATAGTGTTGTGTGTTCCACAGTTATTGTCAAGTGTTCATGACAGGACACATGTCTTGTTTTTCACTGTCTTAACGGTATCTGTCACTGTCAAAGGCTACATATATACATTTTAATTCGACTAGATTTACACTCAGAAAACATATTAAAACTCCCTATTTGTGGATAAATTTGACATGCTTATTTTTTTTCTGTGGCCTTTTTATTATAATATTTGTATTCAGTAATATGATCTAATTATGACTACAAACAAATTAAGCTTTGTTCATTTTTGGTTTATGTGTTACATGCTTTTACACTGTTTTACCTTCACACAAATCAGCTTTTTCGGTGATTCAACACCTCGTGCTCTGAAGCTGGAATATGGAGCCAGATCAGTCTCAAATATAATACATTTACAAAATAAAATTCTGGAACGCTTTGTTCCAAAATCCAAAAGGACAGCGAAAGTACACAAAACTATGAGCCAAAAGGTGTGTTCTGTGAAATGTGGGGGTCTTCTATTCTCCGTCCAATCTCTAAAAAAGTTATTTTATTCTAAATAAGATAGAGCAGTTATTCCAAATAGATATATTATGTGGAGTGAAACTTGCAGTAAGCAATGATTTGATTCAAGTGGACATTTTTGTAAAAACGAAATCGCAACACAAAAGAAATTAAGTTTAACTGACATAAAAAAAAAATTGGTAACAAAAAAACTGTAATCGTTTATTGTACTTTAATAACTTTATTGTCTTGTCAGAAAAGTGAAGAAAACAACAGGATGGATGCAAAGACTCCACTTTTGTATTCAACCAAAAATGAAAATTGTTCAGCCATCTGTCCACTTTAATAGATAATTTTGACAGATCAACATATATTAAATAAGTAAATAATAAAATGTTAGAAATAAATGTTCAGTGAAATCATTTACGTTATCTTTG
This sequence comes from Sinocyclocheilus anophthalmus, assembly GCA_018155175.1. Classification (NCBI taxonomy): domain Eukaryota; kingdom Metazoa; phylum Chordata; class Actinopteri; order Cypriniformes; family Cyprinidae; genus Sinocyclocheilus; species Sinocyclocheilus anophthalmus. The sequence goes on along the minus strand of JADLZN010008321.1, from coordinate 50,072 downwards.
TTGCTCTCTGCTGTTAGGTATATTTAATAATAACAATAATAATAATAATAATAATAAAAGCACCTATCTCTTCTCAAAGTACAACTTGTAAAACATTTTCTAAATTCATATTGAAGTTAAAATTTAACATTTAAAATATTGATTTCTCTTCAGAAGTCAAACTCTTTATGCTCTCGTAAACAAAACGTGTCACCTTCTCCTAAATTTATATTAAAAGTAAATATGTAAAAAAAGTGCTACACTGATAAACGGATCTAATTCACCAATTATAATAAATAAACTGTCTGTATTGCACAATACATCTCTTATATACACTGTCTATGGCTTGTTGATTAAAATGTTTTACTTTTGTCACTTCCTTGCAGTATATATTCGATTTTACAGTACCATCATCTACATTGTAATCAATATCTGGAAAATTCAAAACAATCCCAAATTGCTGACATTGCTTTTAAACACCCATTCATGGGCCATCAAATACAAAATTGAGCCTTAAATTATACATTAAATTCAGGTCCTATAGTAAATCATAGTGTAAATCTGATGACATCAGTAATTCAAAAGAACAGGAAAAACAAGAATGTGATGTGAACCCTGTGTCTCTGTGTCTTCAGTCTCTGTTGATCGTGTGACTGTGTGTCTCTGTAGCGGCTCCTTATTCACCATCAGCTGCTTCTGAGGAAACTGGACTGACGTCTAAATACTGAGAGTCCTACAATAAAACACATAGACAGTCACATATGAATATGAGACATTACTGCCGTCACGTCACAGCAGATCAATTTCAGAAAAAACCTGAGATATGAATTAATACAGTAAATGATTAACAACTCTCTATCACTTACATACAGATATTCATATATTCATAAATCTATTAATTAAAATTCATAGATTAGTCACATCACAGAATTTTTTCACACTTTTTTCTTGTTTAAAGTACATAGACTAAAGTGGAGTTGAATTATCATCTTATATTCTCCAATCACATACATATAAGGCCTGTTACTAAACTTGGGTGATTGTAAAAGCTTAAAAAATACACTCACAATAGTATAATGTCTCCAGTTTATAATGCGAATCATCCTTCAGATCAGAGAGTAACTTCACTCCTGAATGTCCTAGTTTATTCTCAGACAGATCCAGTTGTCTCAGGTGTGAGGGGTTTGATCTCAGAGCTGAAGCCAGAGCAGCACAACCTTCATCTGTGATGCTACAATAACACAACCTGAAGAGAACAATGACACAATGTGAATTTACACTTACATTTAGAAGAGGCTTTTATCCAAAGCGACTTATGCTGGGTACACACCATAAGATAATCGGGCTCATTTTGGGCAGATTTCCCCCCTTCCGACAATCCTAGGTAATGTCCTGATTATCTTGGTGGTTCTAAAGATTATCTTATCAGATTTTCCTGTGGTGTGAGGTGTGTTAAGAGTGACTGAATCTGCACAGAAGAACGTCGGAGGCGCCCTGATCACGAATCGTAAATATTCAACATGTTGAATATTTACGTTCAGAAATCCTGATGTGTGGTGGGAACCCCGAGGACAAACGCACATACGATCTGGAGATTATCACGTGAAACGAAACAATATCCCTCATAAGCTAGTCAGAAAGACGCAATATATCACATTCATTCATCCACCGCAAACGTGAATTGGATTTGGACGCAAGATGAGGATCAGCTTCCCGCCGTCTCCACGACTTCGCCCAAACCCTTTTCTATTTTTTTCCTGTGAATTTTTTGTCAAAATCATTCCAAACACTATCATCGCAATTTCTTCCTGCCAATCGTCCGACATGTTTATTCTCAAGTCTCGAGAGAATTCCCGTGTTCACAGTCGGGACTCTGGTTGAAAATCTGTTGGTGTGTGGTGTGCTGTCTTTGTCACATTGTGGCACACCACACACTATAGGAGCAAAACGGTTAAATCTAGGATTTTTTGTCCTTATGTTTGTGGTCTCTCACATTTTGAAAATCATATAAGATTTAAAAAATATTTTAGTGTGTACCCAGCATTAGAAATGAGGACAATAGAGGTAATCAAAACCAACAAAAGAGCAATAATATGTAAGTGCTATGACAAGTCTTGGTTAGTCTAACGCAGTACACGTAGCAAGTTTTTTTTAATAGTAAATAAAAAGAAAACAAGTAGACAGAATAGAAAAAGAAAAGAGAACGCTAGTGTTAGAGGGTCATTTTTTTTAAATAAAAAAGAAAACGGGTAGTTAGAATAAAAATAGAGTAGAGTGCAAGTGTTAGAGGGACATTTTTTTTTTTATAAAAAAAAAAAGAAACAGCCGATGAAATTAAAGATAGAGTGCTAGAGATAGAGGGTCAAGTGTAGATGGAAGAGATGTATTTGTAGCAGTTTCTTGAAGATGGTTAAGGACTCAGCTGCTCGGATTGAGTTGGGCAGGTCATTCCACCAGCAGGGAACAGTTAAGGTATAAGTCTGTGAAAGTGATTTTGTGCCTTTTTTGGGTGACACTAAAATGCGCCATTCACTTGTAGAACGCAAGCTCCTGGAGGTAAAATAAGTCTGAAGTAGTGAATTTAGGTAAAGGGGTGCAGAGCCAGTGGTTGTTTTGCAGGCAAACATCAATGCCTTGCATTTTATGTGAGCAGCTACTGGTAGCCAGTGCAAATTGATGAACAGAGGTGTGACATGCGCTCTTTTCGGCTCGTTAAAGACTAATCTTGCAGCCGCATTCCGGATTAGCTGTAGAGGTTTGATAGAAGTGGCTGGAAGACCTGCCAAGAGAGCATTGCAATAGTCCAACTTGGACAGAACAGAGAAAGAGACAGAGAATGAGTCACTTGCACCTACAGGAGGACATTTGCTTCATAGGTCCCACATGTTCACCATTACCATAGGCAGATTAACCATATGGGCAATTGGGCAAGTGTCCAGAAGCACCATGTCCAAGGGGGCACAGTGCAAATAAATTTTCTCCGGTAAGACAAGCGATGCATTATCAAATGTCTATCTAGCCATGACCTATATACACTTTCATCAGAACATACTAAGTTCCCTGCATGTTTTGTTGAATTTTTTTTATTTTCTCCTGCATGATTCAGCGGATGCGGATGTGATTCAACACATACTGCGTGAACCCGTGTGTTTTCATTTCGACGCCCATATATTACGGAGCATGCTGTGCAGATGGTGCGCAACTCGCGTCTCTTCAACTGAAGTGAAACTGCCTCACTCATGGATGTGTGAATCCGCTACGGAGCATCAGCCTTGCGCTTTCCCATTGTACTTTGCAGCCGTTGGCAATCAAGAGAGGGGCAGAGTGTAAACGAGTGAGTTTGTAAGTTTTATTTTCAGTTCAAATCATCACAAAACTATTTAGCTATATACAGTGCTTAAAGGGGTCATATGATGCGATTTAAATGGTTCCTTTCTCTTTGGAGTGTTACAGGCTCTTGGTGCATAAAGAAGACCTGTAAAGTTACAAAGACTAACGTCTCAAATTCAAAGAGATATTCTTTATAAAAGTTAAGATCACCACTCTACCTACACGTCGCAGTACTAACACGCCCCCACATGCTACAACATCAGATGTGGTGGGAAGATTTGCATAACGCCGCCCAAATGTTCACACAAAGAAAGAAGGCATAACTTTTATTCTCGCTGTAGTATTGTTGCCGCCTTGTTTGCTGCTCCTGCCGCTGCCGCAATGTCGAGAGTCGCTAGTGTTTCACATTTAAAGTGAAAACTAACTCCTTTGTTGGTCTTCCCAAATAGGACGATATTCGTTCGTCAATGGTCCTAGAATTATCTGTGCTGGCGCCTGAGGAAACTCACTTCGCGTGCTGATGATCACCGTATCGGCTTTTCATCAACCCACCTTTACGAAGTTCCCAGCCCGTCGTCCGCAGTTTGCCGCACCCACACGGCCGTCCTCGTTTGCAATCCACCGGCCGCGCCGTTCTCGAGCCCGCCGTGTGTGACACTGTGGTTGTTTCCTCCTTTTTCCTTGTGAAAGCGAAACTACTTTGTTTGGCCTTCCAAAAGAGGACACGACTAGAAGTCAGTGGTTAAGTTGTGTTTACAACACTGTTCCAGAACAGTTTAAATTTTTACTTTAACCCAAATATTCAGATGTGTGCAGCCCATTTTATGGAGGACCATTTCCTGATCCTGAGAGAGTAGACTACCAGTGCCGGCTGTTCTGACTCACAGACTGTAAGTACGTTTTCATATTTAAAGAATTTGCCACTGATGATTCAATCGTGAATTTTGAGCAGTGTAGAGTAGCGCTTGTTGTTTGTAGTTTCTCCGATCACAAATGCAGACATGGTTTTATGTTTACGTGGCGCGATGCAACGCAACGCGTAAAAAGACAGTATAAGTCATTATAATCCGGAATTATGTCCCCACTGGATGCAACAAATGGCAAATGTTAATGAGCTTAATTTCCTCCAGATCATCACCCATATACCTCCAGCTTTTTGGTCTTTGGTGTTTGTATTTCACTTTGCTCTACTTTCCTTCTTAATGCTTTGCTAAGGATTTAAGAGGAAAAGGAAACTGCAGATATGTGTTTCCATACAGTGTTTGGCTCATATATTTAAGAGTGTTACTTAATCAACTTTGTTTGTTAAGAGAGCTAAACCAACACATTTAGATTGTTGAACTCAATCTCTGAGTTAGTCATCCTCTGCAGTAGGGTGCAGAGGCCCTGGATCACTATTTTACACTTTATTGTCATCTGAACATGGAGGTTAATTTTTTTTGAGTATCTTCAAACAATAAGATGTTACATATTAAAGGGGTCATATGATGCTATTTTAAAGATCATTATTTTGTGTATTTGGTGTACAGAATATGTTGACATGCTTTAATGTTCAAAAAACTCATTATTTTTCAAATACTGTACATTATGTAGGTCCTCTATGCCCCGCCTCTCAAAAAACTCTTAGTTTTCTTCAAAGTCCCTCCTTCCGACAAGCGCATTCTGCTCTGATTGGCCAGCTGAACCAGTGCATTGTGATTGGTCGAACACCACAAGCATGCGTCGGAAATGTAACGCCCCTTACCATAATCGTTTCCACTTTCAAAGTAAATATCAAGACAGTAAAAAATGTCGTTAGTTTTACCATCAGTTCAAGCCCAAAATGGCAACAGAGTCGCAGAGTCTGTGACAGACACAGTGATGATGCAGTAAACAAGCCGCGGTTAAGACAGCTGACGTGCTATGATTTCGGACAGACAGTTCACTCTCCTGTGATGTGACCCTTTTCCCCTCTCACACACACACACTCGTCGACGCGTATCGCGCTGCTCAAAACTCAGCATTTGAACAGTCAATAGCAATACTTAAACTAATAACAAAACATACTTACAGACACTGATTCAGAAGCGCCAGATTGTCATATCAAAGTCGGATGTATCCTTTTTTTTTTTTTGTTTAGAAGATCCTTTGTGCCCTTGCACTGTTGTTCAGTCTTGTACTCTTCTAGGTTCAAAAACTGTCGTCCATAAAATGCGTTGCACAAATTCGAACATCTGGGTTGTGCTGTTCTGTTGTAAATAAATCTTAACCAATGATTCCTAATGGCATCTACTTCTGGAAGGCCAAATAAAGTGCTTTTGCTTTCACACTGAAACACAGTGTCTCCCTGACATGGCTGTTTCAACACTACTGCTTTTCCTGAAACCACGCCTTCTTTCTTTCTTTGCGTGCACATTTGGGCGGCATTATGCTAATATTGCCACATAGTGATGTAGACATGTGGGGGCGTTTTAGAACGAGACGTTTTAGGTAGGCGTGTTTAACTCTTAACTTTTATAAAGAATACTCTTTGGATTTGAAACTTTAGTCTTTGCAACTTTACAGATCTTCTTTATGCACCAAGAGCTTGTAACACTCCAAAGAGAAAGGAAAACTTGAAATTGCATCATATGACCCCTTTAACAAATTTGAGGTTACTTATACTGCTGAGTCAGAAAATAAAGAAAGACAACATTGGTTTAAAATATCAGCGGACACTTGGATTTTAGTCTTCATGCTTACTGAGGACTGTGTGACCATAAAGAGATGATCTTACCACAGTTTCTCCAGTTTACAGTGAGGATCCTCCAGTCCAACACAGAGACGCTTCACACCCAAATCTCCTAGTTTATTCCCAGACAGATTCAGTTCTTTCAGGTGTGAGGGGTTTGATCTCAGAGCTGAAGCCAGAGCAGCACAACCTTCATCTGTGAGACCACAGACATTTAACCTGCAGAGAACAATGACACAAGAGTCTTCACTCTTTCAGATTAGACCAGTCAAGTGAAAGAGATAGTGAAAGTGACATGACGTGTGTCCCATACAAATGCTCTGCATTTATCCTATGTGAACACACACACACACAATCCACACAACAACACACACACCCACATACGCACACCACCACACACACTGTGAACACACACCCGGAACAGGTGGGCAGCCATTTTTTTGCGGCTGCCGGGGAGCAGTTGGGGGTTCTGTGCCCTGCTCAAGGGTCACACCTCAGTCGTGGTATTGAGGTTTGCAGAGAGTGGGCTGTAAATTCACATCCCCCCAGTCTACAATACCTTTGGGTTCTAAGTCCAACTCTCAACCATTAGGCCACGCTGCACAAAAAAGATCATAAACATAGTCTAATTCAAGCCGGATAAATTTTCTTAAAAGCATTTTTGATGCAAAATCTGTTTATAGTGTTACTAGTTCTTACAGGGCTAAGATTGTACTATGTTACAATATTTCAAAAACAGTCACTGCAGAAGGATAATTAGACTGACATAAAAATGATCCAGCATGTTCTTTATTTCTTAAGAGTCAGTTCTGACTGTTTTGAGCTCAAGTCTTTTAAAGTCTAGAGACTGAAAGGTTTGAGTGGTGTGTTTCCTACTCTCATTCCTGCAGTAGTCTGTTACGAGGAGAGCTCATGTGTTCAGTCATTTACAGCTCAATCAGCTTAACTCACAGCAGCAGAAAGAGGCTGAACACTTCAGATATACTTTACATTGTGTTTTATGTGTGAGAGTCATATATGATCTTACTGCGTATCTATCTCCATTGTTACGGGGTGAGGGTGGTCCTCCATACAACAGAGATCAGTATGGGGGGGCAGCGGTGAATTTTCCCTTTCATTCCATAGCTGAATGCATTTGTCTCAGGTGTGAGGGGTTTGATCTCAGAGCTGAAGCCAGAGCAGTGGCCAGACCGGGGTTCAGCGGTGATGACCACAATCATTAACACTGTTAAAGATGACAGCTATAGTTTAAACACTTATGAACTAAGAATAACTGCGGGCAAACACCACAGTGGCTGTCTCTGACTAGGCTTCACCGCCACAACCGCGGTGTCCAAGTTACAATGTGGTCCCTGTAATAAAAAAAAGCAAACAACTGTGAGCATGCTGATATCAGGAACAGCTATACTATTAACATTAGCTATCACTAATACAAATATTTTCCACTCAAAACAGAAAATAAGATGGTATTTTTATGTGATGAATCTTGATGCTTTGTTTTATTGAGGTGATGGGGGCATTTACATGTTCATGCAACTCACATGGATGATTACCGTTATAAATAGCCAGCACTGCACGTGGCTATGACCACATTACAGATAATGAGCTCAGACGAGAATGACTGCACCTCTCATTGTTTTCATATGGATTACATAATTAGAGAATATTTGTTTTCATTATGACTATTCATTTACAAGTAGATATTTCAAGCTTTCTATGGACATATTTATCATGCCTGTGAGGTTCTCTGCAGTCTGTGATGGCAGAAAGCACATCTTGTTTGTTTTCTTTATTTTACAAGACACAAGGTTTTGATGTTATTGTGAGTGTGCACACATACAAGTAGCCCCTTTAGAGTTTTGAATGGCATATTACTTTGATCTGTATGACCAAAAATGACTGAGCATTTTAATGACCGAGTTCTTTCTTCTGCTGTAAAAAATGCACATGACTGTGCCCAGGGCTCCAGACAAAAAAAATCATTAAGGAGCCATCAAAATTAGGCGCCAAATAATTTGTTTAGGTGCCACAGAATAAAGGTCTATTATGTTATTTTTTTAACACTGGGTATTAGGGGGGGGGGGGACCTTTCAGTCATACTGTCTGCGGTTATGTCTCATCTTTTCTGGTCTTTATCAGCATTTTTAACCATATTGTAGATGTCCTGGGAACTAAGGTTCACTTAAACTATATACAGTCTCAAAGAATTGATTATTATACAGAATCTGTGCCAATATCACGGATCATAATTATTTCAGCATCACTTGGTTATTGAGTGTAGTTTGGGCTCCTCCTCAATGCATCCTATAAATGTTGTCATATGTCCTGCACAGCACATTCTGTTTGTCTTATTGTACATGCAATTAGACAAGAGGTGTGAATTTTACTTTAGCTCCTTCTCTTCCTTATTCCACGGGGTAATAAAATATGAATATTCAAGGGGGCGATGGGGGTATGTGATGAGTGGGGCGGGGCCGAGAGCCATGGGAGCGGAGTGAGGCCGGTGGAGTAAATGCTGATGAGCATCACCTGCGCCACTGACCGGTCTTGAGTCCCACGGAGGAGCTCTGGAAGGATAAAACGAGGAGCGACGACAGTGCAAGACGAGAGAGCACAAGGCCTGGACTTTATGTTGTCTTTATGTCGTCCGAGAGGGGCTGCCGCTTTTACTTTAGCTTTGTGGGTGTTCATTTGTTTATTAAAGTTTTGTTTAATGTTTGCCGGTTCCCGCCTCCTTCTTCCCGATTTATGAACTTTGTTACATTGGTGCCGAAGCCTGTGAGGAAGGAGGGACGCGCTGTCAGAGAGCCCTCGCTGCTGAAGGGGATCGCGGTGCTGAGGAGATCGGGCAGCAGGAAGAAGCGGAGACTGCTGGAGGCTGCCCGAGGCGGTGGTGCTGGAGCTATGGAAGACGAGGTGGGACGGAGATCTCGCTGCCGCGCTATTGGGTCGAGGAGGGGTGGCTGCCGTCCACCATGATTGGGGAAGAGCAGGGAACGGGGGACATGCTGCTCGGCTTCCCACCCCCCCCCCCCCCCCCCCCCCCCCCCCCCCACGCCCCCCCCCCCCCCCCCCCCCCCCCCCTCACAGGAGGAGCCATCTCCGTCCGCCATGAGGCTGGAGGAGCGTCGGGCCATCCACCAAAGATGTCCAGTACCATCGCATGGCACCACGAGTGAGAGCCTCTCAGCTGGTTGAGGACCAAGTGGCAGTGTGTCCGGGAACCGGACTGAGATTTTTTTTCCTTTTCCTCTCTCTCCTCTCTCCTCTCCTCATCCTTCCGTCTCCCTCAGCCGTCCATCCCTTTTCTCTCTTCTCTCTCGCCTGCGTCGTCCTTACCTCTAGGTGCTGCGGCCCGCCGTGACGGGTCCTCGGGGGGATGAGTAGAGCACAGTCTCATTTGTCCTAACGCCCGGCCTGCGAGGGTGCTATGGACAGTGGGGCGGCGCCGAGAACCGTGGAGTGGATCGAGGCCAGTTGAGTAAATGATGATGTGAGAACACTGCCCACTCCCGGTCTCGAGTCCCACGGAGAGCTCCGGAAGGATAAAGAGGAGCACATGTCATTTCCTCTTAGTGCTGTTATGCATTTCTCACTTTGGGGGGGTCTGATACTTGTGACGTGTCAATCACCGCCTTTTCAGGTGACGTCCCTGGCTTAGCAATGCCCACTGTGAGTGTATTGTGGCAATCGGTGTAGGTTCGATATCTCCCATAGTTGATCTCGAACACGAATGATGAAAGAGTAACAATATGTTTACATGTTCGTCACCCCAGTTCTCTGAACATCGGGGAGAGATCCACCAAATGTTGCCCCGGTTTGCTGCAGCACGAGAACGCTTGCTGCAACGGCGTTACGAACGTAAACCTATTGTTCACGAGCCTTACAGAACACAGCATTTAGACTAAAGATCTTGATAACAAAAAGCCATAGTATCGATTATGAACGAATTGTTAACGATATATTGTTAATGTCTACACAGCTGACAGTTTTACCTGTTGTAGTTTGTTTAAGTTGCACACAAAATAGTCACTGCTTTTCTGCACTTTTACTTCATGCGTCTCCGTCATTTTTGATCTCTCTCATGCCGCCACAACTGGAGCTGATTTCAGCAGGTGTGCCATCAGCGCTGCTGTTCGGCAGAGATGAGGACTGTTTGAAAGTCTTTTTTCCACTAAAACTTTGAGGCCCATCATCTCAGTTTATTACGTCAACATAACAAAAGATGTGATTGCAAAACAATCAGAAAAAAGTCATTACATGCTAAATTTTTAAATGTCAATTTCTCTAGTTGCCAGTGGCAACCTCAGCAAAAACTTCACTTGCAAATCAATATTTTTGTTTGCAAATGCGACTGTTTTAGTCGCAGTCTGGAGCCCTGGTGCCGGTGCCTCCACTGACTCCAGAGGGTTAAATTCCTTCTATTTCTGCAAGAACATTTAATGGAAACCTGATATATTAATTAATATGCGACTTCTCTGACCCTGAACATCTGAAGAAACCATACAGTGTCACTGTATAGAAAACAAAAAAATACTAACCACTAAACTCTGGACAACATCTGCAGCACTGAAGGTTTATGAACTTTTAACTGTAATTTTCTTAATGTTTTAGCAGTGAAGTGATTGTTGTCAGTGATACTTACTGAACTGATCTGGATTCTTTAATCACAGGCAGCAGCTTCTGAAAAACTTCCAGCTTTTTGTTTTTATTGTTTCCTCCAACAAATGTATTAATATCAAACTCGTCCAGCTTCTTCTCAGATGTCAACAACACAAAAACTACAGCTGACCACTGAGATGAAGAGAGATTGGCTCCCTTTATTCTTCCAGATTTCAGATACAGTTGTATTTCCTCCACTAGTGAACGATCACCCAGTTCATTCAGACAGTGGAACAGATTGATGGATTTCTCTGGAGAGTCAATGGTCCTGATCTTCATCTTGATGTACTCAACTGTTTTCTCATTGCTATCAGAGCTGCTTCTTTTCTGTTTCATTAGTCCTTGTAGGAGAATCTGATGAGACTTTAGTGACAGACCCAGAAGAAACCGCAGGAAAAGATCCAGATGTCCATTTTTACTCTGTAGAGCCTCATTCACAGCTCTCTGATGCAGCGCAAATAATGAAACATCTGATGAATTTTGTCGAAACAAGTCCCTAACTTTAGACCGCCAACTCAGTTTGTTGATTTGGTCAAACACATTTCTGTTGTGGTTTGTACATGAGAGGTGTGCATATAGAGCCGCTAGATGTTCCTGAATGCTCAGATGAACAAAGCAGAAGACTTTCCCCCGAAACGATCCAAACTCCTCTCTGAAGATCTGAGTGCACAATCCTGAGTACACTGATGCTTCTGTCACATCAATGCCACACTCTCTCAGGTCTTCCTCATAGAAGATCACATTGCCTTTCACAAGCTGCTGAAAAGCCAGTTTCCCCAGTTTGAGGATCATGTCTTCATCCGTCACGTTCTTCTCATAGTCCTTCTCTTGTTTGATGTTGGTCTGAAGGATCAGGAAGTGTGTGTACATTTGAGTGAGAGTCTTGGGAATCTCTCCACTCTCTGCTCGACTCAACATCTTCTCCAGAACAGCGGCTGAGATCCAGCAGAACACTGGGATGTGGCACATGATGAAGAGGCTCCTTGATGACTTCAGGTGTTTGATGATTTTTTTAGCAAATCTCTGATCACTGATTCTCTTCCTGAAGTATTCCTCCTTCTGTGGCTCATTGAAGCCTCGTACCTCTGTCACTCGATGGACATACTCAGAGGGGACGAGATCAGCTGCTGCTGGTCTGGAGGTGATCCAGATGAGAGCAGAGGGAAGCAGATTCCCCACAATGAGGTTAATCAGCAATACGTCCACTGAGGCTGATTTAGATATATTACACAGTTTCACTTTGCTATTAAAGTCCAGAGACAGACGACACTCGTCCAGACCATCAAAGATGAACAACACTTTATATCTTTCACTGTATATTTTCATTTCTTTTGTTTCAGGGAAAAAGACCTGAAGAAAATCTGAAAGACTGAGTGTTTTGTCCTTCATCAGATTGAGCTCTCTGAAAGGAAGTGGAAATATGAGCTGGACGTCCTGATTCTCTTTGCCTTCAGCCCAGTCCAGGATGAACTTCTGCACAGAGACTGTTTTTCCAATGCCAGCGACTCCCTTTGTCAGCACAGCTCTGATGGCTTTGTCTTGTCCAGGTAAAGCTCTAAAGATGTCACTGCATTTGATTGGTGTGTCCTCTGTTGCTGCTCTCCTGGATTGTGTCTCAATCTGTCTCACCTCGTGCTCATTACTGATCTCTCCACTCTCACTCTCTGTGATGTAGAGCTCTGTGTAGATCTCATTCAGGAGTGTCGGGTTTCCCTGCTTTGCTGTTCCCTCATACAGACACTCAAACTTCTTCAACAGATTTGATCTAAATGTGTTGAGGACTTCATGGCTAGAAAAATTTAAATACCACATTATTACATAACTTACTAAGCACAATGTTTGTATTCTGTATCATAATCAAATCATATATTTTTCAGAAATGTTATACCTGAGATCAGTCTGTGTATCTCCACTTTTAAAATGTATTTGATGACCCATAGACTCGTCACTCTTCATAGACACACAGCTGGGCTCTGGTTCTAATCTTTTCTGATGGACTAAACTATAACAGAGAGAGATGATAGTAAATACTCTGAATTACTGTATTAAAAAAATTATATTCATTTATCATTAAAAACACTTTAAAGAGCACTTTATGATTATTTAATTTACACTATATTACTACAAGAAAATGTATATTGAACTGAGTGCTTTCACAGATGTGTCTCACACAATGCTTAACAAATTTATAAGACCACCACCGAATTCTTGTTTGTGACCCCCCCCCCAAAAAAAGCCCCCCCTCACAACTGCCCAAAAGTATTGGTGATTACCAAAATAATTTTTTGTTACTGTAATGGTTAATCCACACCAGTATGTGTAAGCTCTTTAATGACAGCAGTGTTTCTAATGCAAAAATATCATTATTGTTGGGATTTAATGGATTAAAAGACAGGTCCCACAAAAGTTTAATCAAAAGCAAGTCTTTGGGAACAGCTAGAAACTATTTGGAAGTCAATAACAACAGAAACTGTGGAAAAGTACATAAAAACAATGCCAGCAAGAATGCAAGCTGTTATCAAGGCAAATGGAGGCCATACAACAACAAAAATTTTTTTTTGTTATTATGTGTGAATAAAGACAATTTAGTTATTTCAGTATTATTTGCCTAATAAATGACAATAAATTTTTAGTGTATGACTGGAAATAAGTTTTTATACAGATTTCTAAGACTTGTGTTTTCTCGTTTAAATACAGGTTGGCCTAATAAATTTGTTAAGTGCACTGTATGTAAAATTAATATCAAAAATACCTCTATATACAAGAACAATAACCCACCACAGTCTTACTGATATTATTTTGAATAAAAATTGCCATATATACTCTGTTTTATACAAATGTTATACCTGAGATCAGGCCGTGTATCTCCACTCTTAAAGTGCATTGGCTGATCCATAGACGTGTCACTCTTCATAGACACACAGCTGGGCTCTGGTTCTGATCTCTTCTGATGAACTGAACTATAACAAAGAGAGATTAAGGTTAATGATTTTAATTACTGTATTAAAAAAAAAAATCACATATGTATCTTTAAAAAAAAACACTTTAAAGAGCATTTTTTGATTTTTTAAATTGACACTGTTCAGTATGTGATCATTTTTGTTTAAATTGAACTGAGGCTTTCACAGATGTGTATACAGTGGGCCAAAAAGTATTTAGTCAGCCACCCAATTGTGCAAGTTCTCCCACTTAAAAAGATGAGAGAGTCCTTTAATTTTATCATTAGGTATACCTCAACTATGAGAGACAAATGAGAAAAAAAATCCATAAAATCACATTGTAGGATTTTTAAAGAATTAATTGGTAAATAAGTATTTGGTCACCTACAAACAAGCAAGATTTCTGGCTCTCACAGACCTGTAACTTCTTCTTTAAGAGGCTCCTCTGTCCTCCACTCGTTAGCTGTATTAATGGCATCTGTTTGAACTTGTTATCAGTATAAAAGACACCTGTCCACAACCTCAAACTGTCACACTCCAAACTCCACCATGGCCACGACCAAAGAGCTGTCAAAGGACACCAGAAAATTGTAGACCTGCACCAGGCTGGGAAGACTGAATCTGCATTAGGTAAGCAGCTTGGTGTGAAGAAACAACTGTGGGAGCAATTATTAGAAAATGGAAGACATACAAGACCATTGATAATCTCCCTTGATCTGGGGCTCTACGCAAGATCTCACCCGTGGGGTCAACATGATCACAAGAACTGTGAGCAAAAAATCCCAGAACCACACGGGGGGACCTAGTGAATGACCTGCAGAGAGCTGGGACCAAAGTAACAAAGGCTACCATCAGTAACACACTGCGCCGCCAGGGACTCAAATCCTGCAGTGCCAGACGTGTCCCCATGCTTAAGCCAGTACATGTCCAGGCCAATCTGAAGTTTGCTAGAGAGCATTTGGATGATCCAGAATAGGATTGGAGATTGTCATATGGTCAGATGAAACCAAAATAGGACTTTTTGGTAAAAACTCAACTTGTTGTTTTTGGAGGAGAAAGAATGCTGAGTTGCGTCCAAAGAACACCATCCCTACTGTGAAGCCTGGGGTGGAAACATCCTGCTTTGGGGCTGTTTTTCTGCAAAGGGACCAGGAACGACTGATCCGTGTAAACGAAAGAATGAATGGGGCCATGTATCGTGAGATTTTGAGTGAAAACCTTCTTCCATCAGCAAGGGCATTGAAGATGAAACGTGGCTGGGTCTTTCAGCATGACAATGTTCCCAAACACACCGCCCGGGCAACGAATGAGTGGCTTCGTAAGAAGCATTTCAAAGGTCCTGGAGTGGCCTAGCCAGTCTCCAGATCTCAAACCCATAGAAAATCATTGGAGGGAGTTGAAAATCCATGTTGCCCAGCGACAGCCCCAAAACATTACTGCTCTAGAGGAGATCTGATTGGAGGAATGGGCCAAAATACCAGCAACAGTGTGTGAAAACCTTGTGAAGACTTACAGAAAACGTTTGACCTCTGTCATTGCCAACAAAGGGTATATAACAAAGTATTGAGATGAAATTTTGTTATTGACCAAATACTTATTTTCCACCATAATTTGCAAATAAATTCTTTAAAAATCCTACAATGTGATTTTCTGGATTTTTTCTCTCATTTTTGGTGCTCTTATAGTTGAGGTATACCTATGATGAAAATTACCGGCCTCTCTCATCTTTTTAAGTGGGAGAACTTGCACAATTGGTGGCTGAATAAATACTTTTTTTCCCCACTGCATGTGCGTGGAACACTGTATTTGTTAAAATATCAGATACGGGTTGACTATAAACATTGTACAACAATAATGTCTCATCTTGTAGAAAATATTACAGAATATTGATACTATTCTGAGAAAATAAAATGCAATACTATAATCATATTTTTCATAGAAATTATTTACCTGAGATCAGTCTGTGTTCCTCCACTCTTAAAATCTATTACATTATCTATAGAGCAGTCACTCCTCATAGACACACAGCTGGGCTCTGGTTCTGATCTCTTCTGATGAACTGAACTACAACAGAAAAGGTAATCCTTTATGATGATAATTTTATTATAAGGTCCTTAAAGCATTTATCATCAAACATCTTACCATCTTCAATCATTTAAAAGTTAATAAATACAGTGTTTATTGCAAGTACCTGCATCCTGGAGAAAAATCTTCATCTCTGGATGTATGTGTGTCATCCATGATGGAGCTGAACAGGTGAAACAGAATCTCCACCAATGAATCTGGAAAGACAAACAAACATAATCCAGCTGAACGGATCCAGAGTTCGAGAAACATAAGTGTCACGCCTCATGATCCTGAGATCCTGTTTTTCTCGTTTACAGAAGTCACCTGTCTCGAAGTAGGCCTAGGCTACTCACCTTGATCAATTTTGAATTACATTTCAACAACGTGCTCCGCCTTTTCTATAAGTAGCTTCAGGTAAATTCATGGCTTAGCTTTCATAAAGGCTTCTATGAAATACAAATACACAATGTCAGTTCTATGTTAGAATGCTAAAATACACCACAGACAACACGAAAAACGAAATAAACAAAATAAATAGATAAATTAATAACATATGCAGAAGTCACCAGTAAAGCGTCAGGAGATCTGAGCACTCACCTTGACCAAAATATAATTACATAGAGATTCACACAAATCCTTTCCTGTCAAGTAGCTACAGGTAAATTCATTAGCTATAAAGCTCCCCATAAAACACTTCAATATTCCGTACTGTAAATCGATTCATACATGGCCAAACACCTGAGCATTTACTTTCACTCTCTATTTGTGACTCGAGCGATAAACACGTGACGTTACGTGTATTCCCTGACTGAATACGGTGACCGAGAAGTGCAAAACAAATCACAATTCTGAAAACAAAATAACAAATTACAAACGCAAATGCAAGTCTAAAAAACAAAATAACAATTCAGAAAACACAAGAACAATTCAGAAAACATTATAAGTCAGAAAACACAATGACAAATTCGAAAACAGAATAAGTCAGAAAACACAATGACAAATCCGAAAACAAATTAACAAGTCAGAAAACACAACGACAAATCAGACAAACCGGGAGAGGTAGGTATAGTTTGAGACAGCGCCATTGGTTTGGGATTACTCACCGCTGACTAGGGGAAAAAACCCGAGAAAAAAAAAGACATCTGTCAATCAACGTATACAGTAAGAGCCAGCCGAAGAACAGCAGAGTCGTGGTAGAAAGTTTGCAGATGGTATTAAAGTAGCTCAGTTTAAATGTATTGTATGAATTGCCCTTATTATGGAATTAAAAATACGGAGTGTATATTTACATTTAGTTAAAAGTGACCAAATAATATTAGCTCCAGTGGAGGAGGTGGTTAAGCTCTTGACATTGGCTTTTTGACGGCGATCGCCCTGGTGAACAGGGCGAGAACAAAGTTCGGCAAAAGGCAGGATTGAACCCGGGTCGATAGGGTCATAAGCAATGTCAGCGCCTTAACCATCTCTGCCCACTGGAGCTGATGTTTTCCAACCACTTTTAACTAAATGTAAATATACACTGTATTTTTTATTCCATAGTAAAAGCAATTCATACAATACATTTAAACTGAGCTACTTTAATACCATCTCCGAACTTACTACCATGACTCTGCTGTTCTTCGGCTGGTTCTTCCTGTATACGTTGATTGACAGATGTCTCGTCCAGTCAGCGGTGAGTAATCCCAAACCAATAGCGCTGTCTCAAACTATACCTACCTCTTCCGGTTTGTCGTTGTGTTTTCTGACTTGTTAATTTGTTTTCGGATTTGTCGTTGTGTTTTCTGACTTGTTATTTTGTTTTCGAAGTTGTCATTGTGTTTTCTGACTTGTTATAATGTTTTCTGAATTGTTGTTGTGCTTTCTGAATTGTTATTTTGTTTTTTAGACTTGCATTTGCGTTTGTAATTTGTTATTTTGTTTTCAGAATTGTGATTTGCTTTGCACTTCTCTGCCACCGTACTAGCTGCTGTAAAGCTCTTGCCACACTCAAAACACATGTGATCCCGCACAGCATCATAGATCTTTTGGTGCTGTTTCAAAGAGTCCAGCCGTGGAAAACTCTTTCCACACATTGGACACAAACGAGGACTCTCTTGTAGCCTAATTCCATCTCATCTAAAATGAACATATTCATAGTGAAACTTAAGTCATGCTTGATTTTATAACCGAGGCTTTGTTGCTATAATAATGTTCCTCAGCATTCAATAACGAAGAATCAAGAATGGACACCAATTAAGCTCTTTGCTCCTCAGTATATATCTTGCTGCATGGATTTGTATAATTCAAAGATTCATATTTGGACCATTAGGAAAATAAAAGTAAAAACAATGTAAACTGGATTGTTATCAGGCCCTAATCAGAAAATAAAATAGAGTAGAATATTTCTACACTGTTAAGATCCAAAGAGACATTTGTATAGGCTATGTTTGTTTTCACTACACTACTATGTTTGTCTGGGATCATACAGGGTTAATCTAAAACAATTAAGAAAGAGTGAATGTCTCATCACTGCTTTGGCTTCAGAAATGCCATTAAGAGGAATATGATTCAACATTGCAATTATTATTAATTAACTGTGTTCTAAGACAGAAGGAGAAAAGTATGAAACCAGTAAAAGAATATGAAGATTTAGGTGAGATCTTTAATAGATCATCATAAAAATTGCTAAATAATACTAATATTTTACAGACAGAAATTTTCAGTGAAATCATTTGCATAATCTTTGTCTCCCTCTGCTGGGAGACATTTAATCTGTAATCAGGCTCTTTATTTTCTCAAAGTCAAACTTCTAAACCTTTTTCTGAGTTTACAGAAGATAAGAAAACATGTTAAAAAGTTATACTGATAAATCATATCATCACATTACAATAAGTTGTCTGTTTTGCACAATGAATTTCTTATTTATGACTTGATTAAAATGAGTGTTTTAGTTTTGTGACTTCTTGTAGTGTATTGAGTGTTACAGCTACATTGTAATCAATATCTAGTGAATCTAAAATGATTCCAACTCGCTAGTGGTGCTTTTCAGCATGATTTTCATGGGTCATCAATTTATAAAATTGAGTTTTAAAAGATACAGTGACCTCAGGTCCTCTAATAAATCATTGTGTAAATCTGTAATTTAAAAGAACAGACCCGCATAAAGATAAAAACAAGATCTCTGTGTGTCTCTGTGTCTTCAGTCTCTGTTGATTGTGTGACTGTGTGTCTCTGTAGCGGCTCCTTATTCACCATCAGCTGCTTCTGAGGAAACTGATGTCACGTCACATCAGCAGATCCATTTCAGAAAAAACACAACCAGAGATATTAGGATATTCATATTACAGCCAGAGATATGAATGGAAAACTAGTCATAGATTCATAACAGTAAATGATCAACAACTCTCTTTATCACTTACAGCGACACTGTAAGAGATGAAAATATATATTCATAGACTAGAAACATGACAGAATTAAACTCTTATTAAACAGTTTAATATACAGAAACTAAAGTGGAGCTGAATTATCGAATATTCTCCAGTTTACACACATTTGAGGCCTGTTACTGAACTTTAATTTAATTTACTGACAAATTTAAAAAGCTTTAACTAAAAGTATACTCACAATAGTATAATGTCTTCAGTTTATAACATGATTCATCATCCTTCAGATCAGAAAGAAACTTCTCTTCTAATTTCTGTTGTTTATTCCCAATCAGATTCAGATGTCTTAGGTGTGAGGGGTTTGATCTCAGAGCTGAAGCCAGAGCAGCACAACCTTCATCTGTGAGACCACAGTAACTCAACCTGAAGAGAACAATGACACAATATGAATTGTAGATGATGTGTCTGTAGTTTGTTATTGACTTCTCAGAGTAGGAGAGGAGATATAATGACAAGCACTGAGCACAAGAATGAGATTTATGCATGTTGATGCTCAATGGTGCAAAAGAAAAGGTGCATAAGTTGCCACTGGGGTGGTACCTTTTCAAAAGGTACTAAAATATACAATTCTATTTAATATGTCTTAAATAGGCGGTGGGTATGGTGGCTAAAAAAGTATAGATTTTCAAAAATATCACAATTCACGATTTTATCACAATTCTTTGTCATGTTGTTGTCTGAGCAGTACAGGCAAACTAATTTCCCCATTTTAAAAACAAAGCCTTACAAGTTAACAAGTTAACAAAATATATTTAAAAAAAAGAATGGCAGACATTTAGGCCAAAGTGGGCATTATTAAAATATAAAAAAATAAAGAACAAAGATACACATTACAAATACACATAATATACATATAAAACAAACCAAAAATCGCTTATTTTCCGTACAGTTGTGTTTTAGAGTACACCCCCCCCCCCAAACAATGAATGAACAAATATAAAATAAAACGTCTCCAGTTAGGAATGTAACAAGGTCCCCAAGGGAACGAGATGCTGCGTCGAAATGCTACGGGAACGCCTTCAGCGTGACAATGCTCTGAATCACATATGAAATCAGTGCAATAGATGGGCGAGACATCATGGGCGTGTGACGTTGCGACCAGGAAGCTATAAAAGCACGTGCGGTGGAACCGGCGTCAGCTTCTAGGAATGAAGCAAGCGCTCACAGGGATGCCGGAAGTATGGCACTGAGACGCAGCGTCTCGTTACCTCGGGGAACCATGGTTACATTCGTAACCTGGAGACGTTCCCCTTCAGGAACTCGAGCTGCGTCGGAAACGCTTTGGGAACGAGTATGCCCACGCGGCCAGATTTACAAATCCCTGCCTAGTGTGGAAGAGCACGACTAAGGCGAGAGAAAAGGGAGCCAGGAGTGGCTAAAGTAGGAGGAACTGACAAAGTAGGCGGGGCCATCTGCAGCATCCGGAAGGCCAACTTCAGAAGGAATGAGTCTTGACCCCTAAAGGAGAGGGGAGATTAGAGGATTCGGGGCTATGGAAAAGCATCCTGATCCACCGCTTAGCATAAGCTTCTCTGGCCAGATGCCTCAGCGCACCGTGGAGGAAACGTGTAACTAGGGGGTGTCTGCCCACTGACTGGCCACCGACACGTAGACTTTCAACCGCTTAGTACCTCTATGTTTCCGGGCGGTGAAGCACCGTAGGTGGCAGGGTTGGCATATCAATCTCCTGAGAGCACTGAAGAGAGACGGCCACCATATAATGAGGTGTACACCACTCTTCCACAGAGGGGCCTGCCCTCAGAAGTCCTGAGGCATTGGCGTAGGACGTTTTAGCTGAAGAATATCCAGTGGGAATGACGGTCTGCAAATCCGCAGACCGTCATTCCCACTTAGATATATCATTTTCAGGTTAGAAAATTATATATCTAACTTCTCATAGCCAGATAAATACCTCATTTAATTCCTCAGAATTAAATGCAGCCAAACAACCAAATTAGTAAACACGGTCTGGTGTGGTAGATTCCCATCAAAAACTGAAAATTATGTAATACACGCGTTGCCACGGCAGTGCACGAGCCACTTGGTCACACAAACAATAACAATCTCCTCTGAGAAAAATAGCCGCAACAGCTAGCTCTCGCTCAGAGGGGGAAGAAAGAAACCGCAGAGTGCGGGCTTCAGAGCCTCAAGAGCGAGCCATGGATCTAGGAGTGCAGGCGGAGATAGGGCGAGCGCTCTCTAACCATCCGCTAGATCCACGTGCGAATCCCCGCGATCTGAATCGCCGCCGTGCCTCAGCAATAGCGGGACTGAACCGTGAGCTCGCAAGCACGGACACACTCCTCGGAGCATGCCCAGCGGGAGCGGAGCGTTCAGCGGGGAGTAAGAAGCACAAATCAGACCCTTAATCCCTTGAGAGCTGACTCTGCGTGTTTTGCTCCCAAGCAAACAACACACAAACTGTGTGTGTCCCCAACCGAATATTAGCGCAGGCCAGGAGGAACAACACAGCCTGAATGCGTCTGCTCTCGCAAAATGCTTTCTTTTGCTGAAGCGACATAATGGAGCTTATAAGTGGACAAAAAACATTAAATAAGATTCACAAACAGATAGAGACGACCACACAACAAGTTCCACCGCCAGCTTTGATAAGTCTTGAGGCGCAAACGTCAACGCCCATGGACGTCGCGCACATCTATTGAACTGATTTCATAGTGATTCAGAGATAGGTACGACTGGGGCGGTTTGCCCCCAAAGCCTTTCCGACGCAGCCGAGTCCGGAAGGGGAACACTAGATAACACTTCACTGTATATAATATACATCAATTCCTTATTAAATTTTCAGTCAAGCGCAGTGAGGCTATTTCTCTTTGTGTTTGGGTGTTTATTAAATAAACGATAGTTCACCCAAAAATTCTGCCATTTACTTACTCTCAAAATGTTTTACACTGAAATGAGTTTCTTTCTTTGTTGAGCATAAAAGTTATTTGAAGATGTGTGGTACCAACAGTTGTGGTTTCCCCAGTGAATAGCCATCGTATTGTTTTCCAATTGTGCACTACGTCTACGTCATCCGCTGGAATGCCACTCTCTCGTGAATGTACGTATGATAGTTAGCGGAAGCTAGAGATTACGGTGTTTATAAAATTTTAAATATGGATTTTTTTCCTTACAAAAATGCATCGATTCGCTACAGGAGGCCTTTATTCACCCCCCGGAGCTGTGTGGGACACTTTTTATGATGAATGGATGCGCAAAAAATACCCACTCACTGCCATTATAAAGCTTGGAAGAGCCAGGCTATTTTTAATATAACTCCAATTGAATTCGTCTGAAATAAGAAAGTCATATACACCTAGGATGGCTTGAAGGTGAGTAAATCATGGGGTAATTTTCATTTTTGGGTGAACTATCCCTTTAATATATGCTGCTTATATGAGCAATCTGAAAAGAGCACAAAAGAACTGAAACACGAGGCTGAAGTATGTGCCATACTAGATCTCTGCATCAACTGCAATATATACCATGTCCCTGATAAACTCAAGTGCTTTGCTTTCAATAAACAATGCAACAACTGTGGTAAATGGAACCAGCACAAGTTGCAGCACAATTCAGAAACTCTAAGTCTAACCAAGTGAATGAGTTGGACACAAGTCTGGATGCCCCTGAGGACACTTTCTATTGTGAGACAGTGATGATGTTTTTCAGAAAAGTGAAATATTTACAACACTACATCTGAAACATGGATCTGGCCAATTAAAACAAAGTGGACACAGGTGCCAAATGCAACGTTATATCTGGCCAACAGCTACACCTCATTGTGCCCTCAGCTCACATAAACACTGCTGAAAAAGTGAAACTCATTGCATATGGTGGGCAAACTATCAACACCGAGGGCACCACAATATTAGACTGTGAACAAGGTAAACTCAAATTCCATGTTGTAGATCATAATGTGAGACCACTGCTTGGATTGTAAGACAGCATTGCAATGGGTCTGAGTTAGGACTGCATGTGCATACACTACAAAACCAAGAACCAGAGGTATGGGAAATCAGTGATCTGTTTGACACCACAGTGCTTGGAAAACTGCCTGTTTTTTATCACATGTGATTAGAGGAGTCAGTAGTGCCCACTGTATGTGCACCCAAGAAAGTGCCCATTGCAATGAAGGAGCTAAGCCATGACTTTCTCGAGATGGCTCTATAAGGATATGCATAGATCCAGTGCATCTCAACAAGGCGCTCCTAAGGCCACATCATCTATTAAAAACTATTGAACAGGTCATAGCTGACAGGCCGGGTGCCAATGTTTTCAGCATCGATGCAAAATGCGTATTTTTGCAAATCCCTTTAGATGAGGCATCATCTAAGCTGACCACATTCATGAGGCCCTTTGGCAGGTACAGATTCTTGTGCATGCCTTACGGGATCTCCACGGGCAGTGAATTATTCCAGCGATCCATAGAACATCACTTTGATGGACAACCATGTCAGATCATGGTAGGTGGCATCCTAGTCTGGGGGCGCACACTACAGGAACATGATGAGCGATTGAAACAGATACCACAACATCCATGCCTGTAACATGAAATTAAACCCCGAAAAGTGCAAATTTCGTATTTCCTCTGTCTCCTATGTTGGCCATCACCTGACCTGCTGACGACATTAAACCTGACCATGACAAGACTACAGCTGTCCGCCAAATGCCAAAACCAAAAGGACAAACAGGCCCTGCAACGGTTTCTCGGCATGACTAACTACTCATCAAAGTTCATTCCACACTATAGTGACATCACAAGCCCTCTTCTTGAACTGTTAAAACAAGATGCTGAATGGCCATGGCACGACCTGCAGGATACTGCCTTCCAAAAGCTGAATGATGCTGTATCCAGTCCCCCAGTTCTGCAAAACTTTGATGCCACTAAACCCATTGTTCTGACGGATCCTAACATGGACTGGGCACCATATGTCTTCAGCAGGGTGCTCCTGTTGCTTTTGCTTAACGCACTTTAACACCTACTGAATCTTGGTACGCCCAAATTGAAAAGGAAATGTTAGCCTTAGTTTTTGCAACAGAAGTTTCATGACTTCATCTACGGTAACCCGTCACTGTGGAAATAGGTCACTAACGTCTCATCACAATCTTAAAAAAGCCATCACACACTGCCTCAACACATCTTCAAAGCATGATGCTTAAGCTCCAACATTACAATCATGATGTAATCTACAAATAGGGCAAGGAACTATTTGTCGCTGATGCCCTATCACACGCTCATCTCCCTTCCACTGAGCCTCCTCTTTAGGATGACTTGCTAGAGGTAATGACACCTCGAGTTCTCTCGTCGCAATGGACAGAATCTGATTCCACATGCCAAAGACTTGTTAACACTTGTTAACAATGCATGGCTAGTCAAGCTCTTTCAAAGAGCTTTCACATGATCTCCGCCCATTCTTTGCCACAAGAGAGGAATTTGTTGTTGAGGATGGACTGATCTTTTGTGGACAGAGACTCTGAATACCACCGTAGCTAGAAACTTACTATGTGACTCAGCTACATCAAGGCCATCCAGGTCTGGTGGCCACAAAGCGCAAGGCAAAAGAAACAATATACTGACCCACGATGTATGGTCATATAGAGAGAGCATTTGTAATGCCCTCAAGCCCCATCACTCAAGAGAACCTATGCATCTGCACAATGTTCCTGACATTCCCTGGATGTTAACTGTTGCATACATATATGAATGGCATGGCAAAATATACTTGATTCTAGTAGACTCATTCTCTGGTTGGTTCTTGTTCGTGGAGTGTCACTGTAATTGCAAAAATTAAGAGACACTTTGCAGTCCATGGCAATCCTCAAATGCTCATGACAGACAATGCACGGCAGTTTGAATGCAGTGAATTTTCAGATTTTGCATGTGCATTTCGAGCACATTCGGAGTAGCCCTCTCTACCCGCAGTCTAATGGCCTTGCAGAGCGTACCGTGCGATCCACCAAACATCTGCTGGAGAAGTGCCATAGGGAGGGCAGTGAAATACAGGCTGCTTTACTCCATCTGCAAGAACTTTTCTTCCTGAGCTGAAAGATAGACTGACACCCTCTGTATGCCGTGGTGTCAAGGAAGTGCAGACCAGGAGGAGAAAGGAAAGCAAAGCATACTATGACCGCAATGCCACACCCTTACAACAGGGTCAGACAGTAAGGATGCAGACAACTCGGGGTTTTGATAAACTTGCGTTCAAACAGGGCCCTGCTTCACAACCTAACAGCTATATGGTAACCTCTCAGGGCAGACAGTACACAAGAAATCGATGTCTCCTTCTCCATGAAGGTGCAGAGGAAGATTATAGGCCCCTTTCACCACCTCCACCTCCTACAACCCCCCCCCCGTCATCTGCAGAGTTGCCATCTCAGAGTGATGGAACCTGCTACTGGTACTGCAATTGCCCATCCTACAGTATAGTGACTCATTCAGGAAGAGGTCCCAAACCCTATTATCAAGACTATTTAACTAACCTAACTGGTTAAGGTAATTTATTTTAGTAACTCTCAATGTTACATGTTATGCTGTACTTATTCCCTAGTAAGTTTTGAATATTATGTTTTGTGTGTTCAGTTAGTGAGTGTTACTTAAGGGAAGGGATGTAGAGTTGTTAAATGTTGCCATAGCCCTTTAAGGTTGGTGTTATATGTGAGGAGGTGTCTCATCAGGGGTTAGGGGAAAATACACAGGCAGACAAGGGTAGAAGTACAAGTAGTGAGAAATAAACAACACGTTCTGTTGGTAAACCTATTCTGCGTTCTATCAATTCTTGAGACAATCTACAATAAGGATGGATCTGTCTGGAGAAACAGGCACTTGCACCTCTAATAAACACCTACAGGAGGACATTTCCTTCACAGGACCCACATGTTCCCCATTACATATCATTAAGTAACTCTTGTGTTTAAACACGTAATTGTGTCTTATTTGGTCTCATCTGGCAGCTTATAAGCTGAACCTGGTAAGTCACAGTGACTCTGGCTCACTAAATCACACATTATTGCCTGATCATTCAGGTTAAATCTTAATGACATCTTTGAGAACAAAATGAGCTTGTGGGATTTCAGAAAATACACTTAGAAAATAGTAGAAAATAAGAGGAAAATAAACTTGTACACAGAGATGGGCAGGTGAAGGAGTATTAATCAAACTACCAGAAGCAACTGAAGGTCTAGTAAATGCTTGGTGGGTCAAAAACAGGAGCAGCAGGTCATATGATGTGATGAAGATGAATAAAATGAACTTCATCTTTAGTCATTTGTGCTAACATTTAGTGTGTTCACTGTAAAATGTTTTATAAGATAATTTTAGTTTTAGAATTTATACTAAAGGAGACATCTTACAGAGAACAAAGACGTGAGAGTATCAGAAAATGACCTTACTCCAGTATCTCCAGTTTACATTGGGGATCTTTAAGTGCAGCACAGAGAAGCTTCACATCCAAATCTTGTAGTTTATTCCGAGACAGATCCAGTTGTCTTAGGTGTTCAGGGTTTGATCTCAGAGCTGAAGCCAGAGCAGCACAACCTTCATCTGTGACACCACAATCCCACAACCTGTAGAGAACAATGACACACTTTTTATTCTCTCAGATCAGATCAGACCAGTTTAGCACTGAATCCATTATTTTTTTTAAAGTACAATTTTGAAACACAAATAAATGTTTGATGGACCATTGACTGAGATCAGTGTGTTGTGGTATATTACAAAACACCATGTAAAAACATATTTCATGTATATGACTATATTAAATTAAAATCATAAACAGATTCTGCCTTACTTGTCACTATCCCCAAAGCCCAACCCTACATGCACTCAAACCGTAACCACACTGAACCTGCTAATCAGCTGCGAGTGAAGGTGCAGGAAGAGTCACAGTTTTGAGTGGTAACAACATGAGCTGCATGAGGTCAATGTACCAGCCCTTCTGATCAATGCAAGGAGACCACATCCAATTTCAATTAAAGGCCTATTAAATATCTGTTAGACACTTTATTAACATTTTGTGAATATTTTCTTATATTTTTTCCTTATGAACAAACACCTCTCTGAGCTAATATATGATGGAAATAAAGGGGGAAGAATGGAATCAGGAAAAGGCAGATTTATACTCTCTATACATTGTGGCATATATGATTTTACCAAAGTTTCTCCAGATTACAGTGAGGATTCTGTAGTACATCAGAGAGCAGCATCACTGAATCTCCTAGTTTATTTCCAGACAGATCCAGATCTCTCAGGTATGAGGGGTTTGATCTCAGAGCTGAAGCCAGAGCAGCACAACCTTCATCTGTGAGACCACAATACCTCAACCTGTAGAGAACAATGACACACTCTTCACTCTCTCAGATCAGATCAGATCAGTCTGATCTCAAATGTCACAGAGCACAAAACATGATCATAAAATATCTAACTTTTCATTCAAAAAAGATAAACAATATTTCTTAATTGCCCCAATAATCTATATTT
Organism: Sinocyclocheilus anophthalmus; assembly: GCA_018155175.1. Lineage (NCBI taxonomy): Eukaryota > Metazoa > Chordata > Actinopteri > Cypriniformes > Cyprinidae > Sinocyclocheilus > Sinocyclocheilus anophthalmus. The sequence continues at coordinate 22,487 of JADLZN010008321.1, read as the reverse complement.
TTTAAGTTTGATTTATGCAAAATTTGTTAATGACACTATTCAATCACTATATAGCTAATTATTTTTACTGTTATTTAAATCTGTACTAATATGTATGCAGTAGTGATTTGTGTGTGATTTTTCACAATTAAAACATTATTTCAAAAAGAAAGCTGAACAAACTTCTCAGATTTGGAAAGAGTTTAAGATCAAAAGATTGAAATGTTGATTGTGTGTTTCAGTGACTCTCAGTCCTGCAGTATTCTGTTACTGAGGAGCAGCTCATGTGTTCAATCATTTCCAGCTCAATCAGCTGAACTCACAGCAGCAGAAAGAGGCTGAACACTTTTAAATATACTTTACATTGAGGTTCATGTCTGAGTCATATATGATCTTACTCTAGTTTCTTCAGGTTACAGTGAGGATCCCCCAGTACTTCAGAGAGCAGATTGACTCCCAAATTTCCTAGTTCATTCCTAGACATATCCAGTTGTCTTAGGTGTGAGGGGTTTGATCTCAGAACTGAAGCCAGAGCAGCACAACCTTCAACTGTGACCCCAAAACCCCTCAACCTGTAGAGAACAATGACACACTCTTCACTCTCTTAGTTCAGATCAGATTAGTTTAACAGTGAATCCGCTATTAAAGAGAAAGTACAAACCTAAAGCACAAATCAACAAGTTTGATGAATCATTGGACTGAAGTCAAAAATGTCACAGAGCATAATACAAATCTCATTTAAGAAAGATTTATTAATGTTTTTAAAAGTGAAGTGATTGTTCTTAGTGATACTTACTGAGCTGTTCTGTATTCCTTAATCACAGGCAACAACTTCTGAAGAACGTGATCAGCTTTATTTTCTGCTCCAACAAATTCATTCAGCTTAAACTCTTCCAGCTTCTTCTCTGATGTCAACAGCACAAAAGCTACAGCTGACCACTGAGATGAAGAGAGTTTGGCTTTATTTATTGATCCAGATCTCAGATACTGTTGTATTTCCTCCACTAGTGAATGATCACCCAGTTCATTCAGACAGTGGAACAGATTGATGAATTTCTCTGGAGAGTCAATGGTCCTGATCTTCATCTTGATGTACTCAACTGTTTCCTCATTGCTGTCAGAACTGCTTCTTGTCTGTTTCATTAGTCCTTGCAGAAGAACCTGATAAGACTCCACTGACAGACCCAGAAGAAACCGCAGGAAAAGATCCAGATGACCAGTTTTACTCTGTAGAGCCTCATCGACAGCTCTCTGGTGCAGAGCAGATAATGAAACATGTTCTGATGAACCGAGTTGAAACCAGTCCTTAATTTTAGACCACAAACTCTGTTTGGTGATTGCTTCAAACGCATTTATGTTGTTGTTTATACAGGAGAGGTGCACATATAGAGCCGCTAGATGTTCCTGAAGGCTCAGATGAACAAAGCAGAAGACTTTCCCCCGAAACAATCCAAACTCCTCTCTGAAGATCTGAGTGCACAACCGAGCTATCACTGAACTACATGGATGCTTACTGCGTCGAATCAAGAGGCAACCACAGCATCTTTCGCTCTCTTTCTCCACCCTCTTCATGATTACGCTCCACTTTCACCTTGCCTTCTACACAACAGCTGCTGACAAAGCCCGTAGTCACCCAGTTTGCAGGTTATTCAGTCTCATTTTGTACCGCACGTGCTTCTCATAGCTACTTCTAGGTTTGGTTGGTCAGACAGGATCAGGAAGTGTGGGTTACCTTTGAGGAGAGTCTTGGGCATCTCTCCACTTCTGCTTGACTCAACTCTCTCCAGACAGCGGCTGAGATCCAGCAGACACTGGGAAGGGCAATATGATGAGAGGCCCTTTGATGATTTCAGGTGTGAGCTTGATCTTTTGGCCAGAATCGGATCACTGACTGCTTTGAAGATTCTCTTCGTGGTCATTGAAGCCGTCCCTCTGTCATCGATGGACACAATAGGGGGACGAGATCAGCTGCTGCTGTCGCGAGGGTCCAGAGAGAGCAGAGGGAAGCAGATCCCACAATGAGTTCGTCAGCAGCGCCATGATTTCTTTTTGTTTGCATGCGTTTAGAGTATCATTCCTTTTAAAAGGTAAGGGAGGAAGAACGACACGTCTAGGCCATCAAAAATGAACAATGCTTTATGATTTGGCACTGGATATTTCCTTGGTTGCTTCAGGAATAAAAGACATGAGAAGATCTGAATAAGACTGAGGTTTTGTCCTTGACAAGGATTTCTCTGAAAGGAAGAGGAAAGAGGAGGCTGGACGTCCTGATTCTTTCCTTCAGCACCGCCAGGATGAAAATTCTGCACAGAGACGGTTTGTACAATTGCCACGACTCCCTTTTCAGCACAGGTTGATGGGTTGTTTGTCCGGGTAAAGCGAAAAGAGGTCACGCATTTGATCGGTGGTACTCTGTTGCTGCTCTACTGGATTGTGTCTCCATCTGTCTCACCTCGTGCTCCTCGGATCTCTCCACTCACGCTCTGTGATGTAGAGCTCTGTGTAGGTCTCATTCAGGGTGTTGGGTGGCCTGCTTTGCTATTCCTTCATACAGACACAGAAACTTCTTCATCAGATTTAATCTAAATGTGTTGATGACTTCATGACTGTAAAATTAAAATACATCATTATTACATGACTTAATAAACACAATGCCTTCTTCGGATTAGGTATCACATCATATCTTCAAGTCTTATCTTTTACAGAAATGCTATACCTGAGATCAGTCCGTGTTTCTCCACTCTTAAAATGTACTGGATGATCCTTAGACCAGTCACTCTTCATAGATACACAGCTGGGCTCTAGTTCTGATCTCTTCTGCTGAAGTGAACTATAACAGAGATTTAAGTTAATGAGAGTGAATTACTGTATAAAAAAATATTAATAAAATAAAAATAACATTCGCTTTAAAGAGCACTTTATATATTTTTTACACTATGCTGATACAAAAACTATAAATTCAACTAAGTGCTCTTATAGATGTGTCACTCTGTGTGTGAGCAAAAATGTAAAAATTTAAGACAACAATAAAAATGGCTATTATGAATAACAATACTAAAAATACACAATATAAAAATTTCAATATCTTTTGTAGAAATGTTACACCTGAGATCAGTCTGTGCATCTCCACTCTTAAAATGCACCGGGTGACCCATAGACCAGTCACTCTTCATAGACACACAGCTGGGCTCTGGTTCTGATCTCATCTGATGAACTGAACTATAACAAAAAGAGATGTAAGTAAACGCTCTGAATTATTCTGTTAAAAAAAATCACATATTAATTTATCCTTAAAAATCACTTTAAAAAGCACTTCAAAGTTTATTTACGCCATACAAAAACTGTAAATTGAACTAAGTGCTCTCATAGATGTGTCTTTGAGTGTAAGAAACAATGTTAATTCAAAGGTGTACAATTTAGTAGGGTAGCTAAGGACATGTCCCTATACCAATATCCAACGAATACTAAATGGTCCCTATAGCAATCATTTTGATCAAACAATTAAATATATGTGTATGTAACCGCTGCACAATGTTTCCATCTAACATGTATGTTGAGGTGCAGCTCATCATATTAATAGAGTTTTTCACTAGTTAGCAGTAAACCGGCTGTCTTTCATCATCTCGTGTTCGAGATCCACCTATGGTCGGGACCCATGGCAATTTCAGGTCGGGAAATCTCACACTCATCCAGGCCATCCTAAACACCCACAACAAATTCTGAAACCACAAACAACCCTATTATTTACATGGCCATCACATAAAAAAGGTCTAAATCTTTAGTCTGGGGTCGTGGAAAATAATTAAATGTTGTCTCTTGAACTGCACCTTCACATCCCTTTTCCTTTTCTTCATTTTCCCCAATATCTCTGTCTCTTCCTTTTTTTCTTGTACCTGTCACTTCTTTACCAGCAGGTCTACTGTTATGAACAGAATGGTCTCCACCTTGTTGCAAAATAACCACCTTTTTGCAATTTGTTAGCACAGACTGTTGTTAATTATCTTAAAATGACTTGAATACCCTAGATTTAACAAACCTGTATTTCATACAAATATATTAAAACACATTTTTTAAAGTGCCTAAATGTCAAAATTAGTACATTTATTGAAAAAGCCTAACACTGAACATACTATTGCATTATTAGGCTCTGACTTATAGTAATTTTTGTGTTGCTGTCTGCTCTAGCAATCCGACGGGACTCATGTTCATGGATGAGCTAATGTATTAAAGATTTATTAACGTCGTAGAATGAAGCAGGGTGAGGCGGAAAGCCGTCAAAGCGAAACGAGGCCGCTGAACGAGCGCAACACATGGCTTGAAAGCAACAGAGCTTTTATTATGCCACAGTCGACCGCTTCCTCTCCTTCCGCTTCTTTTCAGTCATGCTATGTGGGTAAAGCAGATTGGATTTACTGAATAGATACCTTTGAAAGTTCTGTTATAATGCTACTCTGTGCAGTCTTCACCTGTCTAATAAAACGTATAACATATTAAAGCGTCTTTGGTGTTTCCATGTTTTCTACAAAACGGGAAATCGAGGGTGTATGACGTCATTGGCAGGCGGCACTAAGGACACAGTCCGTGTCACTAATTGAAGTAGCTTATTTCTCTGGATTTAAATATTATTTGAAACACTTGGGATAATGTAAGTACACAAGTCAACAAAATATATAAAACTGTTCTAGTGGCTTTTGGATATTTTAATAAAAAAATCTCACATATTGTGCCTTTAACTTAAAGGCAAACCCTACAGTACTTGCTGTTTCTGGCTTCTTCCTCTCCTTCTTACGTCCCGTGCAACGATTACTCTGTTCGAAACTGTGTGACAGAAGCGCAGAACAGACGAGCCGATTCATAGCGCAGCACTGCCAGTCAAGACTAACCGACTCATGATTTATTATTAATTTATTATTAATGATGAAAGATCAACTTTGTAAATTATCACTTTGGTATCACTTGGGAAGGCAAAAAAAAAAAAAAAAAAAAAAAAAAAAAAAAACCAGGTCAGCTGCCGGCCACCGGGAATTCTCCCATGCTCCAATGGCCATCCATGCCTGTCCATGCTGCGCTGCTGTTGTCAAGTTGACATTCGCTTCTCGCGATCTCGCAATCTCTGCACTAACACAGTTTGGCTGTGTCTTCAGGAGGAAATCTCCCAAGATCAGCCTCTGCCAGATGTGGCAGTCTTCTGTTCAGCCAATGTTAGTTGTGTTTTGCATCCTGAGCTGCCCACGTTCTTGCATTATCTCACCTGCTCCCCTTTCACGGCTGCCTGCAACAGACTTTAATGAGATTTTTGCTGATATGTCGCTCTCTAAATCTGTTGCTCCTCCCAGGAACAGCTCATTATGGGTCTGCCCAGCCACGTGTGGAGCGCTGATTGCCACTAAGGACCGTCAACCCTTCTGCGCGGGCCTTACTGGGCCCACGCCCGGTGGGCCTTACCGGGCATTGGCTGTGCGCTTTTGTCTGTCTAGCCAGACTTGGTGCAATTGGATGCTTCTGCAGGAGAGGTCAGGTATGGATGTCCTTCCCATAGGTGGAACTCTCCACCCGATGTTTCAGTGAACCGGGGTTACGACAGTAACCTATTGTTACCTCACCTGAATGTGTTCATAGATTTGTGTTGGATGTTATCTTTGGAATGAAAATATGGATATTTTATTTGTAAAAATCATAAGTTTTTTGCTTATTTCAGTTAATGTCATAAAACTAGCGAGCCAGTAGTAGTATTGACAGTGTCGTGTAAACATGAGTAAAGACGTGAAAAGAGGAAAAAAACAAACCAAATCAATTGAGTTAGTCATTTACGCTATAACCGCTCCGATTGATTAAAACTTGTGACTTCGATCATTCAGTTCAAACAATTCACTAGCAAACATCAGATCAAAAGAGCCATTCATTTTCGAATTTCGACATCGCTTGTAATGATTTAAGCACATATAGTGATTGGTGAAACAGAGCTTTTCCAAACGCCGAATCAGTTAAACCATTGCGTCGCAAAATGATTCACTGTTTCGAAGCGCTCCAATCGGATCTTATATCACGAATCATTTAATTCAGACAGGGACTTCAAAGCGCGAATTGCGAATCATTTGATCTGCGCTTCGAAGTCCCGATCTGAAATGATGGTTTGCTAATCATTATTCAGATCGGGACTACAGATTGTGGATCGCAAATCATTTGATTTAGATCGAAACTTTGGGGCGGTTTCGCAAATCTTTTGATTCAGTTTGGAACTTTGGAGCACGGATCGTGATTCAGATCGGGACTTTGATGCAGGTTCGCGAATCATTCGATTCAAAATCAGACTTCGGAGCGTTTATCGCGAGTCATTTGATTCAGATCGGGACTTCAGATTCAGATTGGAACTTCGGAGCGCATATCATGAATCATTTTATTTAGATTGGGACATCTGTGTGGGGTCGTGAATCTTTTGATTCAGATCGGGACTTCGGAGCACGTATCGTGAATCTTTTTTTCTGATTTCCTTTTTTAAAACAGTACAACATCAAACCATAGTCAGTACAGTTATAAAACAAAACAAAGAAAAAAGACTTAAAAATAGTTCACAATCACAAATCCCTTATAAATAATTAACTGTGGTTTTTTCTATAGTAAAGTGTTTTTTTGTATAACCCTAGTTGTCATGTAACTGTCTTAGCTATTTAATAGTATTATAATAGCATTTATATGTGGTTCAACAACGCATTAATTTGGGTTTTTTGAGTCCACAGATCAGAAATTTTTTCGGGAATAAGCAAGAAAAAATCATTTTAAAGCACAGATAAGACAATTCCGTGCAGGGTTTTTGATGTAGGCTACTTTTATGTTTATGTATACGCAACTCGTATTTCCGCGATGTCAACAATACGTCTCTTGTGCGCTGACGCTTGATTGTTTGGAGAACATCCGTGTAACGAATTGAGCTCCTCCTTTAGTTTCGTCTTCTTGTGGTTTAAATGGCTTGTACGTGAAAATTGGACAATTAATCTGCGAATCACGTGCTGCCGATTCCTAGTCTCATCCGTATTCATTACAAGATCAACTCGATCCTTTTCCTCCCTAAAAAATGTGGACAGATCAGCTTTCATTTACTATTTACCATGAATTGTCAAATTGCTACGCCACAATCAATCGCAGCATTACTTTTTTTTTAAAACTGCAGTAATTTTTTGTAAGGGCAATCTTTCATTTACTTATTTAACATGAAATTGTCAAATTGCTACTCCATATCAATCGCATACAAAGAAAAATTCGGAATAATTAAAACAATCATTAACATAAATAAATAACAGTGTCATATCTATGCACATTTTTCCCAGAACTTTCTTGCGACCCGGTAGCAATTCGGGTTGCGACCCGGTTGTTGGGGACCTCTGGTCTAGATCAACGTTGAATAATGAAAAGAGAGGTTTAGAGCCATTTTTTTGTTTATGTATGTGAAATTTAGCTAGCAGGAAACACAAATGAATTGTTATATTTTCCTATATTCTCTTTTGAGTTGTCAAACAATCCAAAGAAAACATCTTTAAAACAGAAAGAAAAGTCACTTACAAAATAAAATTGGATGAACATTAAAAAATCTGACCAAAATTTATCTGTGTGGGTACATTGCCAAAACAAGTAAATGACATCTTCCTCAGAAGAACAACAAAAACAGCAACTCACTTCAATGTCTAACTTAAATTATAATTATGTCCGTACGCTTTTTGTGAAATGTGGATTAAATCATTAATCTGTTGTTTGACCTCTTCAAATTTAAAGAGAGAAATATAGTTTCCAAAGTCGGACATCTCTTGTTATGATTTCCAAGGGCGTAGAATTTAGTAGAGACACTAGCTACCAATATTCAGCGACTACTAAATTGTCCCTAGCAAAAATTTTGATCAAACAATTAAACATCTGTTATCTGCATTTAGGCCCCACCAAGCCAAATCAAACCTCCCCCTTCGTTAATATTTAAAATAAAGACAATACCTAAATGAATACCATATACCATAAATAAAATCTAAAACACCTTAATAATAAAATGTCAATAGCAATATTTTACCCTGGGATTAGTCTCTGTGTAACTCCACTCTCTTAAATGACCGGGTGACCCATGAGCAGTCCACTCTTCATAGCCAAGCTGGGCTCGGTTTCTGATCTCTTCTGCCTGAAGGAACGATTCAGCAAATATGAATGCCTTTATCAAGAATGATCATTTTATTATTAAGGTCTTACTAAATGTGTCACTTTTTATGGAGACAGATCAGCCTCAAAAATAACACCTTTGCAAAACAAAATTCATAAATGCACAGCACAATTTACATTTACAAAATCCGATTTGTAAATTCAAAACACAATTCATAAATACACAAGTAAAAGCATAAATATTTCCCCAAATGCTCACACAAATGCATCTTACCTAAATAAATTTAAAATGTTTACACAAATATGTATATATACATTTCTTGAATTAATTTCCATCACACATTTATGAATAATGGTACATGTATTTATGGATCATTGAATCTGCATTTGCAAATCATCACACATGCGTGGACTGCTTTGAATTTGTGTGCAGTATTTTTGAGACCTTCCTGGCTGGTTAAGATTCATAAATATCTTTTTTTTTTTTGGAGGATGTTCCGTTCAGCCAATAATGTTCATAATGTTCTGTGAGCTTTTAATCCACCAATCAAAACGTTCTTTACTGAACAGACTCGAGAAGCTCAAGCTGCGCTTGTACTGTGCATTGTTTCTATGATCGGGTCCTTGATATAAAGACATTTTAATGGGTAGTTGTTGGGCAAGTTACTCTGAAAATGTAATCAGATTACTGATTACTTATTACTCCTTTTAAAAGTAATCATGTTACTGTTCTGATTACTTTATTTCAAAAGTAATTAGTAATTAGTTACATTACTCGTTACGTTACTTTATTCTCCATTACATTTATGAAATCCCAGCATACACGCTCCCGATAAGTATTTGTTATTAAAGCATCAACATTCACAGAACACTGTTATTTTTAGCTAAAGCAAGCGGCTGCTGCGTGCATGGTTTGGTATTGTAATGGCAGTGAGCGCTAGCAGCTAAGGTGCATTATGGGTATTTGTTTAGAGTTGTTTTATGTGTTAATTAAGCAAGATGGTTGAGTGTTAGCAATGTTATTTGTGTTTATGTTCAAGTTAGTTCGGGTGGGTTTGGTTCATTTACTGCCTTGTTATAAAAAGTGTGGCTGTCACCAGCATGGAGAGAGATGTGTAGGGGAGGCACTTGGCGATATGGCCTTGCTTGTGTATGTTCTTATTCTGTGTTTAGAATTAAAGGAGAAAGATGACGGCATTGCTCCTTGCTGGAATGTTCTGTGTGTGCGCTCCAGTTCACAGAGACACTCAGGGTTTTGCGGTGTATAGGACGCGAATGTTCACACTCTCCAGTAACCAAAATTTAAAGTCTGTAAGTGTAGATCGATATAGTATACTCTATAATTACTATTTTGAAAATTATAACGCATTAAATTACTCCGTTACTAAAATAGTAATCAAATTACAGTAACGCGTTACTGCCCAACACTGTTAATGTGTTTTTATTCCTTTTTTTTTAAGCACCTGATTATAATTTCTACAAAATCACATTATGATTTATTTATTTTCTACCCGGTTAGCCTGCTGTCTTATACACCAAAGTTTCTCAATCTGTAATGTTATCAAATAAGTGTTAAATGTCCAGATATTTCATTTAATAACAACAATTATGTAATGTGTTCTGTTGTTGTTGTTAGTAGTAGTAGTATCAGGTTCGCAGTAACTTTTGATCAGGCATTAAAAACAGCTATCACCACCTAAGGGAGATTTCGAACACACACAAGCGAAGAGATTTAGCATGGAGGATGAAAACCACACTCAACGAGTGAGTAAAGTCGTTTTCTTATCTGATGGCATTTTCTTATGATTATTGCTGGTCGCAATGGTAACTTTAGAACCCACTGACTTCAAATCGTGTTTAAAATTATGCAATAGTTTAGCATCGAAATCGTTGTTTTACTGATTGTTTATCGCCCATTCATCCTGTGATTACTAAAGTGTTCCTACAAACACCAGCTATAATATAAGAAAGCTGGCGTGGACTAACAACTTTGTAACATTGCACACTTAATTAACTAAAACAACCTTTAATCATAAGAAAATGCCATCAGATAAAAAAACGACTTTACTCACTGGTTGAGTGTGGTTTTCATCCTCCGTACTGAATCTCTTCGCTTGTGTGTGTTTGAAATCTCCCTTCGGTGGCGATAGCTGTTTTTAATGCCTGATCAAAAATTACTGCGAACCTGATACTACTACTAACAACAACAACAACAGAACACATTACATAATTGTTGTTATTAAATGAAATATCTGGACATTTAACACTTATTTGATAACATTACAGATTGCGAACTTTGGTGTATAAGACAGCAGTAACCGGGTAGACAATCAATAATCTAATGAGATTTTGTAAAATTGTACTCAGGTGCTAAAAAAAAAAAGAGTATCCATCTAAATGTCTTTAGATCCAGTACCTCTCATGAAACACTGCACAGTACAAGCGCAGCTTGAGCTTCTTGAGTCTGTTCAGTAAAGAGTGGTTTGATTGGTGGATTAAAAGCTCACCGCGATTGGCTGAACGGAACATCCTCCAAAAAAAGATATTTATGAATCTTAACCTGCCAGGAAGGTCTCAAAAATACCACACACAAATTCAAAGCAGTCCACGCATGTGTGATGATTTGCAAATGCAGATTCAACGATCCATAAATACATGTACCATTATTCATAAATGTGTGATGGAAATTAATTCAGGAAATTTATATATACATATTTGTGTAAATATTTTTAATTTATTTAGGTGAGATGCATTTGTGTGAGCATTTGGGGAAGTATTTATGCTTTTACTTGTGTATTTATTAATTGTGTTTTGAATTTACGAATCGGATTTGTAAATGTAAATTGTGCTGTGCATTTATGAATTTTGTTTTGCAAATGTGTTATTTTTGAGGCCGATCTGGCTCCATACTTTTAACCTAAAACAAAACGCACACAAAACATGATAGAGACTGCCATATTCTACTACCATTTAAGTACCTGCATCGTGGAGAAAAATCTTCATCTCTAGATGCTTGTGTGTCATCCATGATAGAGATGAACAGCTGAAACAGAATCTCATCTCCAATGACTCTGGATGGAAATGACAAACAAACACATTGGGCCTCATTTATCAATCTAACGTAGAAACGAGCGCAGATCCGTGCGTACAAATCAACTTACGACAGAGTTCACTTGTGATTTATGAAACATTCGTATGCCGCCGATCTCACCGTACGAATGATCGCATGTTGATAAATATGGCGCCAGAAAACAATCGTCATTTGAAAATCATGACCCTAAAACACCCAGGTTTTGAAGCCTCGCCCAAGAGTTTACGACACGCAGAAACAAAACCCGGCCAAAAACAGGAAGTAATCTCGCTGAAGAGAAATTGATCTTACTCCAAAAACACCCGTTAACCTTGTAATTGCAAACAATTAAGCTACATTAATATACTATTAGTTTCCCCCTCACTGCTATAAACAAATATTTTAAATTTAACGGTATGCAGAACAGACCAAGACATGAAAAATAAGTAGTTATACAATTAATATTTTTAAACTGTAAATAAAACACAAATTATTCTATGTGGCATTCATTATAACAGCATACAATGTCAAGCCAAACTTGACAGCATTGGGCTCACCGCCTGTTCTCATACCACAAGTGTCCAAATGTTTCCATTTTTGCCATATTGTAACATTTGTTTGTAGTCCTCAACTGGTTTTCTACTTCACTCTGTTCTAAAGACCGTTTAAAATTGGGCGCTGCACTCTGATTTTACAGCAGATCTTTTAAAATAAACTGTTACTTTTATGTTTGGTTGACTGCATTTGAGTTTGATGATGAATGGCTGAAATGTCAGGCAACGCTAGAACTAATGTTGTCTGTGTGTGCGTGAGGCGCCTGTGCGGTCAGATGGATTAAATCAAATAAAGATATAAATAAAATAAATTAAATGCATTAAGAGTGTAACAAAAACGAGCTTAGCCTATACTTGTTGCACAGTGTTTTCCCCCCTTTTGTTAATCTTTTAATTATATTATAGCTTATTATATATTTTGTGTGATCCTATTGATTTGATTCCTTTTATAAACTTAATTTCTGTTTTTCTCCTTTCACAGAAGCGCTGCAGGTGCATGATGCGACGATTGAATCCTCACGGTTGTTTATGCTGCTATTCGCGCATATAAAGCTAAAGCCCTGTATAAAACCAAAAAAAAAATACATTCTAATCTTACTGGTTAACGATCGACTAATGAGCTTCGTTTGACGGTCAGGAATATAAAAATGAACAAAATGCTGTCAATCTACAATTCTCCACCGTATTTACTATGCTGTGCGCAAGTTTAGGTAACTCAAAAACGTGCGTACATGAGCTGAGACCAGATGTGAGATTTGATCGTAGCCACCGCTCACGTCCATATTGATAAATTCCAGGTTTTGCGTTGAAACGACCGTACGCTCAATTTTCTGTCGTACGTTCGTTTCGTAAATGAGGCCCATTCTGCTGAACGGATCCTGAGAGTCAGAGGAACAGGAGCATGAGACACGGTGTTCACTCAAATACATAAAGTCAGTCGTATATTAACACAAATGCTAAAATGAACCACAGACATCACGAAATGGTAATGAAACAACACATAAAATACACATAAAAAATCTCAAAGGACTAATAAGTCCGTCAGAGAAACATATTAAAGCGGAAGTCACCTGTAATAGCTGTTTCGAGAACTCAGCAGCACTCACCTTGACTAACATTTGATAACATACAGATTTAGGCTATACAAATCCTCTCATTTTCTCTCAAGTAGCTACAGGTAAATTCATTATAAAGGTACACTATGATACTCCGTATTGTAAAGAATCGATTCTTAAAAGGCGAAACATCAACTCTGAACATTTATTTCACTTTCTATTTGTGCAGCGAGCGATGATGACTTGAAGTGCTTGAAGTGTTCGAACCCTAGCCTACTAATTTATCAGCACGGAACAGATGAACCATTTCTGTCTTTGTTTAGCTCATCTTTTTGAGTCCTTTTGTTTTTAGTTTGATAGTTTCGATTCACATACAGTAAATCATTATTTAAAAATCAAGTTTTATATCACTGTTTATTTTTGTAATTCTTTGTTCACGTCTTAACTAGGAGGCTTTTCATTAAAGCATGTTGTTAAATAAATGCAAGAATACAAATATGTAAATGTTAGATTAAAGTAGGCTGCAATAGTCCTGCTGCTCCCACAAAATGAAAGAAAGACAGCTCTACAATCTTGTGACATTTCATAGCTACTTTATTTAAACAATACATTTAAAACACAGCTTTATTTGAACAACAACCTAAAAACTTTTGCTTTATCAGAATCTAAGATTATTTATTTGAGCGACTGCACAGATGATAGTGACCCCATGTGTGAGGCTCCTCATTACTATGTGTTTGGATGTGCTTGTTTAAGTGGCTTTTTTTTTAAACTAAACTCTGCAGGACACTGGCCCTCCAGGGCCGAGTTTGGTGACCCCTGGTCTAGACTATGGGTCAAACTCTGCACTGCCTCTTGCCTCTAGAGGCGTGGCTACATGTATCGCCCACAACTACTCGCATTGGCTCGGTCACAGCAATCACAAACTGGCAAGTTCATTTACGTATGTGAGTGCAGTAAACCCCTTACAAAGCAGCAGGAGAATCGTGGGAGGTTTCATGATTAAAATCACTGTCAGCAGCATCTCATTGCTCAGGGCAGCTGTCACACATGTACCTGCTGTCTCAGTGCTGCTGTCTGCTCGAGGACTTCTGCCTTTCCCCTTCTTTTTACCCATGGTTTATAGAAGAGCACCTGAATGGGGTTTAAACATGACATGTATATTAACAGCACATACAGTCATAATAATACAATATAATACTTTTATTATAACAAATAATCACCAATGATTGACTGTTGTGATGACAGGTCTTTTATGGGTGTGTAATCAAATACAGCTCTCTGACACAAAGTACGTAGATTAAAGTAATAAAGTGACATCAATTTAAAGATTAAATAATGAATATCAAACTAATATTAAATGTTTAGTCCACCGAAATCCATTGATACAAATAAACTGACAAGGTTAAGTTTCAGGTGAAAAAAACATGTCATAAACTGTTAAACTTACAGAGCCACCAAAATCACTTAAAACTCTGTCAATGGAATTATATCCAAGTCCCGATATTGAAATAATTTATAGAGAAATGAACTGCATTAAAACATCATTGTAAAGCATGTTCACCAACTGCTCTGAGTATTTCAGGGTGATGCTCGATACCTTCAGTCTGACTGAAGCATATTTAAATTAAGATATGACAGGACACATATTTCTTGTCTTTCCTATCTAAACGGGAGCCTGCACATCTAAGTATTTTTATTGTAATATCTGTATTCAGTAATATTATCTAATTACTACAACACACAAATTTGGCATTGATCAATTTTGGTTTATTTGTTAGATGTTTTTATTCTGTTTTAACTTCATACAAATACACATTTTCAGTGATTCAACACCTTGTGATCTGAAGCTGTAACGGTTTGTTCCAAAATCCAAAAAGGAAAGTGAAAATATACAAAACTTTGAGCCAAATGGTGTGTTCTATTAACTATTGGGTCTCCTATTTTCCATCCAATCTTTCAAAAAAAGTTTTTTATTCTAAATACGATTCCAAATAGGTATGTGGAGTGAATGTTAGCTATACAGTAACTTTAAAGTATGGAATGATTCCATGAAAACCAGATCATTCAAGTGCATAAAGAAATCACACTACAAAAGAAAATAAATTTGACCTACATTATTAAAATTCCTCTGCAAACACAAAACCAAAATCTGCCATTATTTACTAACTTTATTTTCTTGTCAGAAAAGGAAAGGATCGTGCAGAATAGATACATCTAGACAAAGACTCCAGTTTAGTAAGCAGTATTCAACCAAAAAAGGAAACATTTCAGTAATCTGTCCACTTTAATAGATCATTTAAATAGATTGGCATATATAAACTAGCTAAACAATAAAATGTTATGCAGAAGTTTATATTATAGGTAAAAAAATATAACATTTAAAATATTTATTTCTCTTCAGTAGTCAGGCTCATCATGCTCTCTAATTTAAAACTTGTCATGTTATACTAAATATACACTGAAAGTTAATATGTAAAAATAGTGTTATTCATCAATTGATCTCATTCTCACATGCTTGTGTATACTGAGTGTTACTGAGTGTACATTGTAACCAATACAGCAAATTCAAAACCACTCCAAATAATACAGTAAATTCAGGTCCTCTGATGCCAAATTTATACTGCAAAGGTGGCACAGAAGCACTTCTCAGGTGGCATTTATGTGTCTTTACACAGACTGTTTAATGCTGCTCAGAGGTGGCATAAATGCATTTACAAATATTAGTCTGGCTTTTATGCTGCATTACATCAAATTTTGAGCAGCCTTGGCTGTGTGCAGATGCCTTAACGCATAATTGTGTAAATATGATGACATCAGCAATTCAAAAGAACAGACCCACAAAAGATACAAACAAGAAAATGATGTGAATTCAGTGTGACCACTGTGTGTCTCTTGAGTCTCTGTTGATTGTGTGACTGTGTGTCTCTGTAGCGGCTCCTTATTCACCATCAGCTGATCCTGAGGAAACTGGACTGATGTCTAAATACTGAGAGTCCTACAATAAAACACACAGACAGTCACATATGAGAATGTTTTGAAGATGTTCTGACCCCAGTCATCTAGACATCACTATTTGGCCCTTGTCAAAGTCACTTATATATTATTGCTTGCCCATTTTTCCTGTTTCAAATATATGTAATTGATGAAGTGACTGTTTACTTGCTGACTAATATTCCACCCCTTGACAGGTGCCATTGTAACAATATAATCAGTGTTATTCACTTGACCCATCAGTGGTTTTAATGTTGTTGCTGATCAGTGTATGAGTCCTGTTCCTAAATTTGGGCCAATTTAAAAGCTTCAAATAAAAATATACTCACAATAGAAAAATACTTTCAGTTCATAATGTCGATCAACCTTCAGATCAGAGAGCAGCTTCACACCAGAACCTCTTAGTTTATTCCCCGACAGACCCAGTTGTCTCAGGTGTGAAGGGTTTGATTTCAGAGCTGAAATCAGAGCAACACAGCCTCATCTGGCAAACCACAATCTTTTAAACTGTAAAAGATGACAACCATACTTGGAAACACATGAATGGAAAAAAAGCAATCAAAAAACCGCATCAAAAATCATTTAACATTTCCAGCTTCATGGTCAAATACACACACAAACATTATATAGCTATCTTGGGGGACTTGCCATAGGCTTATTGTTTTATACACGATCTAAAAGTATTTTCTCTACACTAAACATAAACCTACCCCGAACCCGGGACCCACTCACAGGAAACGAAATCGTTGGCCTACACAGGTCAAAAAAGGTCAGGTTTTACTATCCTGTAAACTGACACACCTACACATAAAAACTTTAGGACGAATTCAATCAGCCATTTTACAAAATTAGTTGTCCTCAAAAATGTGTTTTAGAATGTTGCCATATTGCTACATTAATGAAATAATCATGTTTTAATGTGAATATGATTTATCTAGTGTACTGCCTTATCACTTGGCTGGTCTCAATTTCGCTTGGTCTATTATGCCACATGTATAAAAAGAAACCTCTTACCTGGTAAGCCACGAATAATTAATAGGACTTCTCAGATCTTTACAATTTGTTTTCATGTACCTGAACTGATCTGGATTCTTTAAAACAAAGGCCGAGCATCTGAAGAAAACTTTCTATATTCAGCTGCTTCTTTAAACCAAATGTATCACGTGAAACTCATCTGGCATCTTTCTCTGATGTCAACAACACAAAAGCTACAGCTGACCACTGAGATGAAGAGAGTTTGGCTTCAGCTATTCTTCCAGATTTCAGATACTGTTGTATTTCCTCCACTAGTGAATGATCACCCAGTTCATTCAGACAGTGGAACAGATTGATGGATTTCTCTGGAGAGTCAATGGTCCTGATCTTCATCTTGATGTACTCAACTGTTTCCTCATTGCTGTCAGAACTGCTTCTTGTCTGTTTTATTAGTCCTTGTAGGAGAATCTGATGAGACTTTACTGACAGACCCAGAAGAAACCGCAGGAAAAGATCCAGATGACCAGTTTTACTCTGTAGAGCCTCATCCACAGCTCTCTGATGCAGCTCAGATAATGAAATATCTGATGAATTTGTTCGAACTTTAGACCGCAAACTCTGTTTGGTGATTGGCTCAAACACATTTCTGTTGTGGTTTGTACAGGAGAGGTGCACATATAGAGCTGCTAGATGTTCCTGAATGCTCAGATGAACAAAGCAGAAGACTTTCCCCTGATACAAGCCAAACTCCTCTCTGAAGATCTGAGTGCACAATCCTGAGTACACTGATGCTTCTGTCACATCAATGCCACACTCTCTCAGGTCTTCATCATAGAAGATCAGGTTGCCTTTCACAAGCTGCTGAAAAGCCAGTTTCCCCAGTTTGAGGATCATGTCTTCATCTGTCACGTTCTTCTCATAGTCCTTCTCATGTTTAATGTTGATCTGAAGGATCAGGAAGTGTGTGTACATTTGAGTGAGAGTCTTGGGAATCTCTCCACTCTCTGCTCGACTCAACATCTTCTCCAGAACAGCGGCTGAGATCCAGCAGAACACTGGGATGTGGCACATGATGAAGAGGCTCCTTGATGACTTCAGGTGTGAGATGATTCTATTGGCCAGACTCTGATCACTGATTCTCTTCCTGAAGTATTCCTCCTTCTGTGGCTCATTGAAGCCTCGTACCTCTGTCACTCGATGGACACACTCAGAGGGGACGAGATCAGCTGCTGCTGGTCTGGAGGTGATCCAGATGAGAGCAGAGGGAAGCAGATTCCCCACAATGAGGTTCGTCAGCAGCACGTCCACTGAGGCTGATTCACTTACATCACACAACCTCACATCGCTCTGAAAATCCAGAGACAGACGACACTCGTCCAGACCATCAAAGATGAACAACACTTTATATTTTTCACTGAACATGTCTATTTCTTTTATTTCAGGGAAAAAGACTTGACGATCTGAAAGACTGAGTGTTTTATCCTTCATCAGATTGAGCGCTCTGAAAGGAAGTGGAAATATGAGTTGGACGTCCTGATTCTCTTTCCCTTCAGCCCAGTCCAGGATGAACTTCTGCACAGAGACTGTTTTTCCAATGCCAGCGACTCCCTTTGTCAGCACAGTTCTGATGGCTTTGTCTTGTCCAGGTAAAGCTCTAAAGATGTCACTGCATTTGATCGGTGTGTCCTCTGTTGCTGCTCTCCTGGATTGTGTCTCAATCCGTCTCACCTCATGCTCATTACTGATCTCTCCACTCTCACTATCTGTGATGTAGAGCTCTGTGTAGATCATATTCAGGAGTGTTGGGTTTCCCTGCGTCACTGTTCCCTCACACAGACACTCAAACTTCTTCATCAGATTTGATCTAAATGTGTTGAGGACTTCATGACTGTAAAATTAAAATACCACATTATTACATGAGTTAATAAAGAACGATGCACTTTGTGTTCTGAATGATCAACTCATACTTTTACACGAAATGTTATACCTGAGCTAAGTCTGTGTATCTCCACACTCTTAAAATTAACTGGCCAAAATCAGTAGGCTTGTCACTCCCATAGACACACAGCTGGGCTTGGTTCTGTCTCTCTGAATTGATTAACTGATAACGACAACGTTTTTAAAAACAAATAATTTGAATACTGTGTTAGCAAATTAACATTAGTAACATAAAAATACACTTTAAAGAGCACTCATTGATCATTTCATTTACACTATATCAGTACAAAAAATATAAAACTAATTTGAGTGCTTTCAATTATGTGTTTTTATGTTGGAGCAACACTAAAAATTTAAAACATATAACGATTACAAATCTGCCCATTAATTTCTCATATCTTGTATAAATGCTACTCTGAGAGGCATGATGGAGATAATCATATAATCATAATCAATCATCGGAAACTCTGATAGATTCTGATAACCTAAAAGGCATACTAAATCATATTTTTTATATAAAAATGTACCTGGGATCAGTCTTTGTATCTCCACTCTTAAACTCTAATGGATTAACCATAGACTCATCACTCCTGATAGACACACAGCTGGGCTCTGCTTCTGATCTCTCCTGATGAAATGAACTATAATGAAACAGATTTAATCCTTTATTATGATAATCATTTTATCATAAGATTTCAAAACGTATTTTAAAAAGTAAAAAAAGCAATTTATAAATGAGGCTTAAAAAACCCGGAGTGTTTCAAAGTCCCTGCATCCTGGAGAAAAATCCTCCTCTCTGATGTTGTGTGCATCCATGATGGAAAGCAGAATCTGATTCTCCACCTGAATTTGCGCTCGATGGAAATGACAAAACAAGCACACAAAATTAAAACTGAACGATCCCTGAGAGTCGGGAAGAAAAGAAGAAAAGAAGAAGAGAGAAACGGGATCATAGGGAGTATGACAATAACACAATGTAGTCTTGTATCAACAAAGTGAAACCAAAACACAGACAAACACCAATGTGAAAACCCCGTTTAAATGAGATTAAGAAAAATCAAACGACTAATCAAATCACTAATACGTTCTTCAGGAAAAAAGATACTGCGGTCAGGCCAGCCGCCAAGTCGAAAAGCACGGTCAATCTAGCCGCCACGTTATTTTGAGGGTCGCGCATAAACTGCCTATTACTGTAAAACCGTCAGAGAACTGATGTGAATGCAGTGCTCCTCATCCAGCGAACGCGATTTTTCCCTCCCAACACACAGTCAGTAACTGTCTGATGTTGAATACCAAAGTAAAACCCTTCCAATACTCATATTACAAAATAAGAGCAAGAATATACGCTTGCTGCATCTCTACATTCAAAAAGCTATAAAAATAAAAGTTCTGGATTGCACAGACCAGTTCCACCTCAGATTGAGAGTACACCTTCCCACAGTGTCAGCTGCGTCGTTTCAGGACTGTCTGATGTGGAATTACAAAATAAGAGCCCCCACAACTTCCATATATATGCTGTTTTGTCTACATTCAAAAAGATATAAAAAATAAAAGTTCTAGATTGCACAGAACAGTTCCACCTCAGATTGAGAGTACACATTCCCACAGTGTCAGCTGCGTCGTTTCAGGACTGTCTGATGTGGAATTACAAAATAAGAGCCCCCACACCTTCCATATATTGAGTTTTGTTTCTAATTTCAAAAAAGCTATAACAATATTAATAAGTCTAGATTGCACAGACCAGTCACCTCAGATGGAGTACACCTTCCCCCAGTGTAGCTGTGTCGTTTCAGGGATCTGGCTGATGTGGAATTACAAAATAAGAGCCCCCACAACTTCCGTATATATGCTGTTTTGTCTACATTCAAAAAGCTATAAAAATAAAAGTTCTGGATTGCACAGACCAGTTCCACCTCAGATTGAGAGTACACCTTCCCACAGTGTCAGCTGCGTCGTTTCAGGACTGTCTGATGTGGAATTACAAAATAAGAGCTCCCACAACTTCCATATATATGCAGTTTTTTCTACATTCAAAAAGCTATAAAAATAATAGTTCTGGATTGCACAGACCAGTTCCACGTCAGATTGAGAGTACACCTTCCCACAGTTTCAGCTGTGTCGTTTCAGGACTGTCTGATTTGGAATTACAAAATAAGAGCTCCCACAACTTCCATATATATGCTGTTTTGTTTCTAATTTCAAAAAGCTATAAAAATAAAAGTTCTGGATTGCACAGACCAGTTCCACCTCAGATTGAGAGTACACCTTCCCACAGTGTCAGCTGCGTCGTTTCAGGACTGTCTGATGTGGAATTACAAAATAAGAGCCCCCACAACTTCCGTATATATGCTGTTTTGTCTACATTCAAAAAGATATAAAAATAAAAGTTCTAGATTGCACAGAACAGTTCCACCTCAGATTGAGAGTACACCTTCCCACAGTGTCAGCTGCGTCATTTCAGGACTGTCTGATGTGGAATTACAAAATAAGACCCCCCACAACTTCCATATATATGCCGTTTTGTCTCTAATTTCAAAAAGCTATAAAAAATAAAAGTTCTGGATTGCAAAGACCGTTCCACCTCAGATTGAGAGTACACCTTCCCACAGTTTCAGCTGCGTCGTTTCAGGACTGTCTGATTTGGAATTACAAAATAAGAGCTCCCACAACTTCCATATATATGCTGTTTTGTTTCTAATTTCAAAAAGCTATAAAAATAAAAGTTCTGGATTGCACAGACCAGTTCCACGTCAGATTGAGAGTACACCTTCCCACAGTTTCAGCTGTGTCGTTTCAGGACTGTCTGATTTGGAATTACAAAATAAGAGCTCCCACAACTTCCATATATATGCAGTTTTTTCTACATTCAAAAAGCTATAAAAATAAAAGCTCTGGATTGCACAGACTAGTTCCACCTCAGATTGAGAGTACACATTCCCACAGTGTCAGCTGCGTCGTTTCAGGACTGTCTGATGTGGAATTACAAAATAAGAGCCCCCCCAACTTCAGATATATGACAGTTGTGATACATTCAAAAAAGCGTATAAAATAAAAGTTCTAGATGCACAGACCAATTCCACCTCAGATTGAGAGTACACCTTCCCACAGTGTCAGCTGCGTCGTTTCAGGACTGTCTGATGTGGAATTACAAAATAAGAGCTCCCACAACTTCCATATATATGCTGTTTTGTCTACATTCAAAAAGCTATAAAAGTAAAAGTTCTGGATTGCACAGACCAGTTCCACCTCAGACTGAGAGTACACCTCCCCACGATGTCAGCTGCTTCGTTTCAAGACTGTCTGATGTGGAATTACAAAATAAGAGCCCCCACAACTTCCGTATATATGCTGTTTTGTCTACATTCAAAAAGCTATAAAAATAAAAGTTCTGGATTGCACAGACCAGTTCCATCTCAGATTGAGAGTACACCTTCCCACAGTTTCAGCTGTGTCGTTTCAGGACTGTCTGATTTGGAATTACAAAATAAGAGCTCCCACAACTTCCATATATATGCTGTTTTGTTTCTAATTTCAAAAAGCTATAAAAAATAAAAGTTCTGGATTGCACAGACCAGTTCCACCTCAGATTGAGAGTACACCTTCCCACAGTGTCAGCTGCGTCGTTTCAGGACTGTCTGATGTGGAATTACAAAATAAAATCCTCCCAAATCTCATAAATAAGGTGCTGCATCTACTTTCAAAAAGCTATAAAAATAAAAGTTCTAGATTGCACAGACCAGTTCCGCCTCAGATTGAGAGTACACCTTCCCACAGTGTCAGCTGCGT